>OX421455.1:26986351-27016351 GCA_949126865.1 Montipora capitata | reverse complement strand
CAATCAATTTTCGTTCTCATGTGCAAACAGATCTAATTTAAGTGAAGCTATGATCTTCGCAGTTATGAGAGCAATTTTTGCAATTGCGTATAGAAGCCGGTAGTAGCAAAAACGCGGGGCCGGGGCCGGGGCCGCTTTTTAAATTCTAAATGATCGGGATCTTTCCTTCATATATGTTGGAAATTGGTAAAAAATTAAGGAACCAAAAAGTCAAGGGACCAACGATCAGGAGCATTTTCCCGTCAAATATGGCCATGTGGTCAATAATCACTTCACTTCTTCAATATTCCACCACCCCCTCCAAAGCTTCCCCCCCCCCCCCCCAAAGTTGTCACGTGATCCGTCGCGAAGCCTACATTCGACATGGATGAAGCTCAAGGTAAGGTGTGAAAGTCGTTGGCAGTTTTTTCAAAAGTTAGAAGACTAACTTCTTTAAGTTGAACGTCAAATATTAAAGACATATTTGCATGTGGTTGCAGATGTTATTTTGATATCGGACTCAAGTGATGGTGAGTAAAGTTTCATTAACACATTGAACTTAACAAAATCGAAGAGATTAGCATGATCAACTGCAATTTCTCGACAGGTACATCCATGGGAAACATGGTATATAGGTGGGACTTAGTATCGTCACGGTTTAACATGACTCGCATAACTCTGTCAGGTTTAAGAAGATTATTACCTTGAGGGCTAAAGCACTTATTTTGCTTTAGGTTGCCACGTGAGCGCGCACGAAAATAACACGCGTCCGGTTTTAGCTGCTTGTGTCAGGCAATGAATCAAGATTTATACTGCAATGCTGCACGAATCGCGAACCGGAACGAAATTTTGCTGGATTTGGTTGGCAATATCTCGAAAGTTAGCTTACTCGCCCCTGATATTTGTTATTAACATAAGATTAGCTATTTCGCATTATCAAAGAAACTCTCAAATTTGGAAATGGCTGTGAAATTCCCTGTTGAAGATGTTTCCTCCCTTGGGCCATTCCATTCATTAGTAGCACCTCCTAATCAGGGTGTGTCTCTATGAATTTACCCCCTTCCCCCTAGGAAAAGGAAGATCAAAGTGCAAATACCTTCCCCCCCCCCCCCCTCTCTTGGAATAAGGACCATTTTCTTCAAAGATCGAGGAAGCCAACTGACTCACCCCCTCAGAAATAACCCCTCCTTACCTCCGTTCTCCCCCTGAATTCAAACACCCTCAATTTAGGGTGGGGGTGTGTGTGGCTAATAAATGGAATGGCCTTTTTTAAATTGAGTTACCATGGTCACCCCAACAGCATTTGAATGTTGAATTTCCTTTATTTCCAATTTGGGAAGGCTCTGGGAAGTATGTGGTTGCATCTGAAGTTTTGTATTCTTTCTGCAGATGTATCAAGTGACGAGGAGTGTTCAGTAAGTTTACTTCAGTGCCCTTTTAGCCACACAATTATGCGAGCAGAATTGCACTGAGCATAGAGTTTCAATTGTGAGATCTAAGAAACCCAAAAGTGTAGCAGAGACAGAAATCACCATTAGTTTTGATGAAACTTTAATATTGCCAACATATTTTAATATTCTCAGCATTCAGTTCATGTGTGTACAGTACTTACAGTAACTGTGATGAAGGATGTGTAATAATTTTGTTATTTTTACTGTTGACTAATTGCCTGTGAAATTGGCTTGCACTGATGTTTTTTTCTTTTTTGCATGAGTTACAGTTATCTATTCTGCAACATTGCCTTTGTAATCACTGCAGGTTAAGAAGACAAAGAAGTGTAAATTATCACCATCAAGGTTATTGTATGTAACATTTTCATAGAACAGTGTAATGTTATGTAGCAATGTTTTTAGAGTGGTCTTTTGCAGTACAGCAACAACAAAAAAATCTTAGTTGTGTAGTGTAAAAATTTAGTGATGCTAAAAATTATTTGATTTCTTGTTTGTTAATTACATTATCCCAAGAAGAAACAATGCATTCAATTTAAAATTGTGGTGTTCATTTTGGTCACTGGTCTTGGTTGCTAAAAGAGTGGCCAGCACAATCCATCAGGCCCCAGGTTTTCCAAAGGAGGATAGCACTATTTATGATAAATCACTATCTAGTGGATAATGCTATCAGTTTTGATAGTATTTATCCACTGGATAAATGGTTCATCTTGTGGATAGCCCTATCCATCCTTAGAAGAACTGGGGCCAGCTAAATCGGTATGTAATGGATAATCCATATCAAAATCAAATGAGTTAGGGTACTACGTAAATTATGAGCCTATCCACAGTTCAAACAACTTAAGCATGGTCAGTATGAAATCTCTTTGATGATTTTTACCCAATGGGGTTAGGGTTGCGCTGGCAATCCAATGGTTCTCCAGTGAACTGTTACAGATCACATTGCCATAGGCAAGGGAAATGTAGTCTTTGTTTGTCATAATCTTCAGATTTCACTAAGACATTTATTTTTAATGAATTAATTCAAACAATAATTATTGGAAAATTTAATAAATTTTAAATTTCAACTGTTTATGTTACAGGGATTGGTACAATGATGATGCGGAGACCCCTGTATACACGAGACAAAAATGTGCGTACTCCAAAGGACACGCTAGAATTATTGCTGAACTTTGAAGACCAAAGCAAGATTTGTTCAGCACAGCCATTAAGAGTTCAGCACAGCTGTACTTTCATAGTGGATGTAACCAAGTTAAAAGATCCAAAAGACATCAAGTGTGATGACTTAGGGGCCTGGAAGAATAATAGCCGCAAGTCTTTTAGTTTCTTTATAGATGACCAAGATGAAAAGTTGGGCTACATATTGGCAATATCAACCAAGGATGGAGAAAGCAGAGAATCAGAGGGCCTTGATATCCTGTATGTTTTGCGACGTGAATATTACCAGCTCCGTAGCAGTCCAGACTTCCACAAGAGAATTGATACCATAATCAGTAAGTACAAGACTTGGCTTCTAAATACAAGACTCGGCTGCTGAAGAATTGTCATGCCTTGATCAGTAGTTACATAATTAAGCAATTCTGCACACATTTTCCTAAAGCCTATAAAAATCTCAAATTGATGATGTTTCCCTATACAAAAAAAAAGAGGGATAACATGGACTTAGAAATTTTGTTATTGTGTTACAAAATTTAATGTGCAATTTTTAGTACAGATGCTTTCTTTTTCAGAACCAGATGGCGCATTATATATGTATTGTCTGGTGCAATATGCCTTTACTGGTGAAGAGCATTCTCTAGACCTCAAGCCACATGGAAATTGTAAGAAGTCATGCAGAGGATTTGTTAGAACTTTAGAAAGCACTAAACAAGAGCTTGTCAAGGCATCACTTGTATGTAAGCCTAAGGCAGCAGTTCACCAAGTACTAAGGGAAAATTGTAAACTATCAGAGGTACGAAGTGTAGGGGGCATACCTACGAGTAGGAGACAGGGGTCAAAGTTGCTTTCTCACAAACAGAGTGATTCAAACACTGCATGGAAAAATATTTCACAGACATCTAGAATGCCTCGTGGAGCATTATCATCCAATGACCCATGGTATAATTTGCTTGTAGAATGCAAGAAGCAAGGTGACAATGCTACTTTTATCAGGAATGTACAACTAGCACCAGAGCCTAGTTGTGTCCTTGTAACAAATAGGCAGTTGCATGACCTTGCGAGGTTTTGCTGTAGTCCCTTACGGTACTATCCTTTGACTGTTGATCCCACATTTAATCTAGGGCAATACAATGTTACTATTGTCACCTACAAACGCCTCTTGCTAAAAAATCGGAGGGATGGGAGGACTCCTTGCCTTACTGGTCCAGTTATGATTCACAATAGGAAAACAAGAGAATCGTACAGCCAATTGTGCACCACTCTTATAACCCTCAAGACAGACTTAAAACAGCTTTTGGCTTTTGGGACAGATGACGAGAAACCACTAATAGATGCATTTCAGACCAATTTTGAGGCGGCAGTTCATGTGCTATGCACTAGACACCTAAGAAACACATTTAAGGTGCATTTCAAAAGTCTGAGCGTGCCAGAAACCATACAAGAGGAAATGTTAAATGATGAGTTTGGAGCCACATGGAATGGGGTTGAACAGAAAGGAATTATTGATGCAACATCTGAAGCAGAATTCCATAAAATGCTTCTCACAATGGGCCAGGATTGGGCAGCAAAACACCCTTCAGGATTAGCAGCTTACAATTGGGTTTTTGAAAAGAAGGCAAAAGGGTTGGTTGAAAAGGCCCTTGCACCCGTTAGAAGACAAGCTGGTATGGGTGATCCCCCAGGTAAGTTTTACACTAATCAGTCGGAGAGAAGCAACCTCCTGGTCCAAAGTTTTGTGCAAGAGGAGACTGGAAACAAGAAAGTAGATGAGTTTGTGCTCTGTAAAGCAATTGAGTTATTGGTTGAAAGGCAAACTACCGACATTGAACTTGCAGTGACAAACCGTGGACCATATGAGATTTGTGAAGAATTCAGTTTTCTTCTCATTCCCGAAGACAGGTGGGTGAAGATGAATCCAAAGCAACGTTCGAACTCAATTTCAAAGGTGCACTCCATTTCTTTGTCAGCGAGTAATGAAAAAGAGAGCATGACTACAACCGCAGACAGGCATCAGCAGACACAATTGGAGAGGATGGTACTTGAAGAAGGAGTAGACTGGATCCCTGGTGATGTCTTGAAGGTGATGGCTGCCAAAGCAGAGACAACATTAAAGACTAAGGACAACGTGGTCATTGCTCCTGGATCAAAAAATACATTGGTGGTCCCTAGCCAGTCTTGTCCTCAAAGCCCAAGGCTTGTAACACAGCAGCCCTCTGGGAGAATTACTTGCTCATGTCCTCAGTATGCAAGCATGAGTATGTGTTCCCATACTCTAGTTTATGCTCATTTTTTTGATGTTTTCCCATCTTACTTAAAATGGTTAAAATGCCAACGGAGAAGAAAAAGTGGGGTGAATTTATCCAATCTTGCTGGACATGGAATGCCAGCAGGTCGAGGAAGAAAGGGCGAAAAACCAGCACGAAAAGGTAAACGGACAGCCGAACCAGGTGATTCCCAGCCCTGCACAAGGACTTTGCAACCCCTTGCCTCTGACATCCAATCGGTTGATCAGGATCCACAGTCCTCCTCAATGAACACCGCTGCTTGTGTCCATCTCTCTGAAATGCAATTACAACAGTCATCTTGTAGTGCCTTCTCCCAATGTTCTGACAACACAAATTCTCCTCTTGCACCATTTTCTCAGGATGACTGGGAAATCACTCATGTTAATTTTACCCCTCAGTCTTTTAGTGCCAGTGTTTGTGGAGACACTGATCTCTCTAACGGCACAAACACATCAAGCAATACTGTTGAAGAAGTGTTTCAAACAAAAATGTCCCATCCATCTTCCAGAAATACAGGTCATGGAATATCTCCTCTTATGCCAGTTGCTCAGTTTTCAAGGTGCACAAGTGATTCAGTTTTCACCAATGCTGCAATGAACCAAGGGCAGTCTGTAAATGGCTGGGAGGAACATTCATTCCTGGTAACGAGAGAGAATTGTTCAATTCAACAGTCTTCAACTCCTTTTGCTGAACAGAATTTTACACCAAGCCCAATGAATGGAATAGCAGCAATGCAGTGGCATTCAGGTATGTCACCGCATCGTTATGAGTTAAGAATACTGCCAAAAAATGTTCATAAATGTTATGGATGTGGAAAGCAATTTGTTGAGAAATACAGGAGACCTCCTTACAACATCATTATAAGACATGTAGACAGACGTGTAAGAGGAAAGGATACATTGGGACATATCATTTTAAGTTATGATTTTTCACCAACATACTATCATCTGGATAGTGCTCATGTTGAGAGGAAGAATCCACTTTTCAATAAAGTTGTTTTTACCTCCAACAGACTTTTTCTTGAATTGTCCAAGGAGCAAATTGAGTTAGTCCAAAAGGGCAACCTCATCCTACAGTTTCCTGATTAGCCATAATGAAAGGTGCCCTAACCATTTTCATGATTTTGAGAAAGACTTGATATACCATCACATGCACGAAAGTTTCCTTACCCACCGTCCCCTATATTAGTAATTACCCTCAAGCAATTACAAGTACATAGTGCTACATGTGTCGGTTCTCAGAAAAAAAAAGTTTGTAGGGGAAATATTTCATTTGAACCCGAGGATGGTGATGAAATACAGGGTTGCCTTACTTCATGTAAGTAAAAAGGAAATAGGCAAAGTTGAAACTTTGTTTGTAAGAAGTCTGTGAATTATTTCTGTCCAACCTTTCCCATATCTTACCATGACAAGAAGTCTCAGTTTCAACGCTGGTACACAAGTGGAACAAGATAGAAAACCATTTATAAAGAAAGTATAGTTAAAGTAACACTTGTTTGTTGAGTGAACTGCTTTGTACAAACGAGCAAGGGCAGTTGACCGTATATTTTGTATTGCCAAATTCATGGTTTTTATGATATAAACGCGAAGTGTCGGGATAAGAACTTTCGCAAACCAAGTTAAAAATACATAAACTTAATGCTTGATAAAGGTAACTAGAGTCACCTTGCACATTATTTCAGCTTCTTGTGTTTGGTAAGTAACAGTGTATCTTCGGATTATTATCATGTTGGGTTACAGTTGTTGTTTTTTTTTTAATCATTCGTCTCTAGAGATAGGACATTCGAATTTGAAGTTGATGTATTTGGTACAACCTCGTTCCCAGGGTCTCTTTGTCGATGAGACCCTGGAAACGAGGTTGGTAGTTGGTACAGTTCCGTATGCAGCTGTTCAGTTCAAGAAAAGTGCATGCGACAATCTTGAAAGGTATTGTGGGAAGTGTTAAATTCACGGCTTTTTCAGGGGAAGGAAAAGAAATGCCATGAAACACCACAGACCGTTGTTTGCGTGTAAAAATATAGTTCTACAAGGTTCAGTCACTAAAATAAGATGATCATATCACAGATTACCTTTCGGGACTGTCGAGTGCACTCATGTGCAATTGATAGATAAGTTGGACATTGCATACTAGTGAACGTGTTACAGAAGCATTGATAAATCACGAAAACTTACCTTCTCTTTCTGAGGTGAGGCCAAAGTTTCTGCAAACGTTCTATTTCCTGATACGAGAGTTTTTTGGACTTGAATTGAACTGTTTGGAAATTCGAGAGACTCTGAGAGATTCACAGAACTGTAATGTACGGATACCAATCAGCGGCATTTGCATGCCTGCTACTTTGTTCATGTTAGTTACCATGAAATTGGTAATACTCTCTTCGTTGCCTTTTCAAACTGTGGAGTTAATTGCGTAATCACTGTTGTGTGGCAGTGGTTGCTTGTCAATTTGTAATTTGAATGCATACCTTGTTTTAAATTTGTAGTCACAATTTCCCTTTCCACAGAATGGAACAGGCTAAAGAAGCATTTAGGACCAAACGAGTTGACTTACATCGATCATGTTAGTTTCCAATAAATTTAATGCGGGGGCTGAAAAGGACTACTGGAGTAAGAGCGAATGAAAATTTTTGTAATTGTAGAATATGAAATGCACTGGTTCTTTTTTTGGCGGGGCACTGATCCAACGCTTGGCTGGGAATGAAGTCTTCCGCGTGCCGTGGTGGAAGAGGAAAAAAAAACACTCACGAGCTAGGTTATGGGAGGCAAGAATAGTATCTGGACGATTTTCTTCGGAGCAAAGTAATGATTTTACATGTAATAATTCAATTGCCATGTTTTCAAGCAGGAACAATGAAGACCTCGTTATCCTCTTCAGCCCCTGAATATCATCAACGGTTTTTTTTTTTGGTGATTTTACATTGAAATTGAACGTGTAATAAAGTTGTAAGAATTTATTCAGTTGAAACAACATTTTCATATATATTCTTGTTCAGTTAATCATTATTCCTTCTCGACTTTCATCGCTCCTTGCATGTAAGGCTTTCCTTACGTGCGTAAGTACTTGGCTGTGTATGTAGTTGAGAGGCTTATGGTTTCAAAAAACGTTAACAATTAGCGAGGGCGTGTAACCCATGCAACTTCACAGAGCGCAATGCTTAATCTGTTAAACTGCCTATGAGAGGCCCAAAGTGGCTATGATGTTTCACCATGCTGGTCTGGTCTGTACACCCTTGCGTTTCTCCTTTCTCTGCATTTATAAAACGATTGACACCTTTGAAGTTAAAACATCGACGAGCCTTTGGAAACTAGAAAGCACTTTTTACTTACCCGACAAGTGCCCTTTGGCGCGTTTACTTAACTGCGATCGAATGGATTTAATTTTTTTTAATTGTTCGCATCGATCAGAGCGTTTGTTTTCCATATGATCACGGAAGCGATTTTCGTCAGCTTATTGTTGTTTTTGCGATCGCCAAGATCGTTGCGATCATAAAAACCACGGTCTAGAACAAACAATCTGAAAAAAAACTCAGCTTGTAGTTAATGTAGGTGCCCTGGGAACAATTTTGACGGTAGGTGGAGCGAAAAAGCGAGTGGATTTAAAAAAACCTGCGAAGACTGGACTCTGTGCTGTAGTCGCGCTTCCCGCCTTCGAGTTCGCAGAAAAATGTAAATGAACGATAAAAAGGGGAAAACAGAAAATTACAAAAAAAAGCAATTTGAAAAAGGCACCCCGACCCCGGCCCCGGCCCCGGCCCCGGCCCCGCGTTTTGGCTACTACCAGGACTTCAACGGGGTTTGAACCCGTGACCTCGCGAGGTCACGGGTTCAAACCCGGTCGAAGTCCTGAATGTTTCAGGCTTCTCTACGCAATTGCAAAAATTGCTCTCATAACTGCGAAGATCATAGCTTCACTTGATTTCATATCCGCAGTTCACGTATGATTCATTTCATATATACCATTTCATCATAAATGTAATTTATTTTCGTAAAATAACCTGAAACTTAACTGTTCTTAGTAGAATACAATGTAACTGGTTATCTTCATGCTGCAAATCATTACTCAAAGTATTCATGGCTATTTTCTCTCAGATGCAAGGAAACATCAGGCCTTGCTAGAACACTGGAACGTCTATTCTGGATGGTGCGATTTCGGTCGAAGTTTTAATCTGACAAAGGAAAATAATTTGTAAGTAAAGTGATGAGGGACTTTTGCCGCAAACAAAACGTTCGCACTGTGAAAAAAGGATGGTTGCACCGGCAAATAGAACAACGAAAGATAACCTTTGCAGTTAATCAAAGAAAAGAACCTGTCAACAAACCACTGGTGTCATAACAGGCAGGGGCCTGGACAAACTGTGTGACCGTTAATATTTAAATCTTTCACATAATTTCGATAAAATCTAAGTCCAAAAAATCCAAGTATTTTTACCTGATGTGTTGTTTGTGGTAATCTTTGTGGCTGAAAACGAGGAATTTTAGTGATTTGAAGGGTTTGTGTTCGACGTTCACCTGAGCGTACCAAAAGAAAGACAAGGGTGGAAAGCTCGATTTCGGACCGCTCCAGCACCGAGTCGATTTTCACCAACAAATTTCCATCGTACAGTTAGAGGCCCATTTCTCGGCCACTTTTTGTTCAACGTTTCTTTTTTGCGCCACAAATGAATCTCAATTAAGAGCAATTGCTTCCAAAGGTAGCTTGATTCCTTGTCTTTCGTCCTGCTGAGTTTTGAGTTACAGCTACAGTTTGTACTATATACTGTGAGAAAGTCGAGGTGACACGAAGGTAGGTGAATTTGGTTTCCACGAAAACGTGTTTGTTTACGGCTACTCAAATTACATGGTCTAATTCAAGTTTATATTTTATCCGTATAGGGGGCCCAAATGAGCAAATTCTTGGCAAAAAGAAAGTAGAGTGATAGAGCTTTCTGTTAAATATAAAATTTTGCTGGCCTATTTTATTCTTTGACCTAAATTCACTCCTCAATATTTTCTTTGTACGTTTTCGTATTTGCCTATTCTCGCCCACTCTGCTCGCCGTCGAGAACAATAAAAAGCGCTCATAGTTTTGTATGGAGTTTTCTTGTCAAATCATTTGTAAAAGTAAAGCTGTAATGGGGTGGCATGTTTTGACCGTAGATATGAATTAAAACTATGATTTCTAACTTACCGGACCCGGTTTAATTTTGAAATACCCAACTCTTTTTTTAGCCTCGCTTGCCATAGAGCAATTAAGAGAAAAGCTAGGTGTACAAAAAAATTCCTTTTCTAACATGAAACAAAGCTCGTTAGGTATATAACAAGGAAATATCAAACACAAGCCATATTAGTGACTTAACAACAAAAGTTGGTGATAAAGCGTTGTTTATTCTGAGGAATCGAGCGCACTCTTTTGTGGCCGAGAACTGGGCTCGCTGGCCGATAACTGGGCCCACGAACGAAGCATCCATTTCCGTCACTTTTCTCGGGAGAAAACAGCGTTGAGCATTCGATAGCTTAACATGTGTAAACTGGATGCCGAAGCTAGTTGTCTTTGAAATTTCAAGTCCTTACGGCTATTTCAAGGTAGGAAATACAAGTTTACGTTTTTTTTTCTGGCCGAGAACTGGGCCCCATACTGTACAGGTTTCAAGTCACGCACCAGATAAGCTGAAACCCAGAGGTTTCCTCTCATACCATTATATCTGAATCCGCCCAGACCTCAAACAATATCGAAAAATCCGCACTCGAAGCTCCAAGGATGCGTAGCTGGATTTTCGTTTGCCGGCCGCTCTTTGCTCCTCTCTGATAGAATTATAACAAAACAATGATCCAATCATTGAACAAATTCTCACAATGGCCGTTTACGATGTTTGAAACATCAAAACGTGTTCCTTAAACTCAAAAGAGTGGCTATATTTTTAAAAATAATGGCAACTCTCAATTTGTAACGAAAACGCCTTAATTAAGTGAAGATTAGGCCTCAGTTATTGACTTCGTTCGCGCACGCGCAGACATACTGCTCATCTTCTAAAGTTGTCTCCATCTCCCAGGCATGACGCCCTTTTTTTATGCTATCGGTGTTTCTTTCTTTAAAGAAAATTCATTACGTTTTTTTTTGTCATTCCCGCTTACTATTCTGCGTACCACGTAAGTGGAAAGTGATAGATACTGCATTGCCTTCGACTTTCACCCGGCATGAAGGAATAAACTTCAGCATTTTTGTTTCCAAGCCAGATCAGATAGCAAAATTGGGCATAGTTTAATTTAGTCCTACGACTATTTTAAAACACCTGCATTTTCTCAGTTTAATCTGTTTGGCTGGATTTCAAGCAAGGACGACACCATCTCAATGAACGCGAACCTTCAGAAATTGTTACAGCCCAGCAGGGCGCTTGTCTTATGATCCCGAGATCCCGGTTTCAAGACACGATCTGACCACTCGTTGAACTTGTTCCACGTATTCCCTGGTTGAAGGTTCAATTTACTGGCTGGTTGTTCTGTTGTTCTGGAATTGACTAAACTTTTGCCGGTCCTGAGTTTGCATGTGGTTTCTTTGTCAGGTCTAAGCTGACTGCCTTTGGGTCTCCACGACAAAAAAGAAAAACCCTTTAGATACGTTCTCCCCGCTATAAGTCATGTTCAAGACGGTTTTTAAACGTGTTTTTTGAGTTAACCCCATTTTTTCAAGGTTTGATGATCATTCCACAATGTCAGAAGTGTGATCGAAAGTTTAAATTTAGCTTTTTGTGTAGAATATTTTGATTGGTCTCGATTATAGGTTCGTGGCGATTCGTGTAAATGGAAACCGCTTTGCAAGAAATGGTGGCATGTCATTTGCTCAGTCCACCTGCTACTGTAATCTCAAGTGAGGTTTCTAAGTATGATGGAAGATGTTTACAATGCCTTCAAGGCGTTTACTTGAGTGAAAACCGACAAAGTGCTGGAGCAATTAAAAAAAAAAAGTTCAGTTTTTTCAATACAATTTTATTCATTCACAAAGGATAACAAAAATAGCCGCTACTCGCCGATGGCTTTGGCCAGTCGAGGTGGGTAGTCACAGAACAGAAACATTTGTCATTACAGCTTGTCAAAACAAAGAATAGAATTCCTCTTTAACTATTTTCAAACTTGTAGAAAGGCAGTTGCGAAAACAAATTAAAACTTGTCTTCAAAATATAACATGCGCTGTCGCACTGGAGTATTTTGTGATATATTTTTTTCTCCTTCGCGTTGAACAGCATGTCGCTGTCCTACAACTGGATTGGTATGAACGGTTTTAAAGAAAAGATAAGAAATGAACGATCCATTTTTTTTTTCATCTGTACTCAAGTTGTCGTAAAATACTGATGAGATTTGGTTGGGGACTGGTTGGCGACTCCTAGGCTGGATTCGATCCTACCACCTTCGTAACACCGGTCGGATGCTCTACTGTTGCATTCTTAAACTTGTTGATATCGCTTAGTTGCCTCGTGGAGTACGGGAAAGAAAATGTGCTAATATACATTCCGCTCGATTATTTTTCCTCGTTTTATTAATCGTTTTTAACCCTGTTTTCTAGGGCTGCCGTTGCCGTAGTCGTTGTACGTTTTAAACTCCGAATTGTTCATAGATCAGTTGGTAGAGCATTGTACCGGCATCGCAGAGGTCATTAGTTTGAATCCCTTTGAAGCCGCCCGAATTTTCCACGGTCTATATGAGACAATTGCTTAATTTGTCCTCATAAGTGCAAGTATCACTTCGATCTTTCGACCTCTGAAAATAATGATGTTTGACTTCAGGAAATGGTCTCATTAATCGAAAAGCATAAATGCGCATAATTTAGATTTTACGACACTTTGAAACACCTGCGTGCTCTCAGTTCAACCAGTTTGGCTGCGTGAAAGGGAACTGTGGCAACGACACCATGTCATTTAACGCGAACCTTACAGAAATTGTTGGGAAGTGTACATACCCTGAGTACTTCTGCTCAGAAAGCTTCACCGTAGGAATCGACCACCATCTGATATTTCTCTTAACTTTTGTTGTTTGTCTGTGCATTTTTACATCCTTGGGAAACGCTTTAATACTAGTTGCTCTCCGGAAAGAGTCTACGCTTGGCTCACCGTCCAAACTTTTGCTTCGCAGCTTAGCAGCAAGTGATTTCTGTGTCGGTATGCTTTCCGAGCCCTTATATGCTATCTCTTTGGTGTCTGCAATAAATGAGCACTGGAGAGTTTGCTACTACGCATTTTCCCCTACTACTGTGGTAAATTACGCCTTGTGTTCAGTGTCGTTGTTGACCACGAGTGCTATAAGCGTGGACAGACTACTGGCTTTGTCATTGGGAATGAGGTACAGGGAAACCGTAACTATGAAACGTGTGTATGGAATAGTTATAACGTTTTGGGTTTTGGCCACTATCGGCTCTGCTGCCTACGTTAAGAATTCTCAGTTTACCAGAAGGTTTATACAAGCAGTCTTATTGATTTGTCTGTCAGTCTCCATGTTCTCACACACAATGATTTTCTTTAATCTCCGTCAACATCGCACTCGAGTTCAAGACAGACGCTCTCCTGAAGATCCACCAATAGCATGTAGTAGTCTGCAAAGTGAAGTGAACATAGCAAAACATAAAAAGGCGGTGTCTAGTGTGTTATGGGTTCAGCTTGCGTTGCTGATTTGTTATCTCCCTTACACTGTGATCGCAGCATCGCTGAGCATCAGAGCTGAACTGTCCCAAACTCTTGTTTTAAGTCAACAATATGCAGGGATTTTCGTGTTAGTAAACTCTTCATTGAACCCACTTCTCTACTGTTGGAAGATTTTAGAAGTAAGACAAGCTGTCGTGGCAACATTAAAAAAATGGTGCTGTTCATCGATTTAGCTAGTTCTTCGTTTAACTGGGATGCCAAAGAAAGAAATGCGCTAGAATGCCTGCCGGTGGTAAATTGTCCCTCGTCATGGTTTCATCGATTTTAGGGCTGCCGTTGCCGTATTCGTTGGATGTTTTAAACTGCCGTATTGTTTTGTTTCGAAACCTAAGATGGAAATGCAAGGAAAGGTTACGTTTATACAAACGTTGGCCGTGTAGCACTTATATTTTAAACAGAGTTTACTGAATAGAGTGTAATGTGAAGTGCTAGATTTCTATCCCATATGAACCATGTGAGCGTTAGCCCTACTGATGGAAATGGGCCCACACAAGGACAGAGAAAAACTCTGACCAGGGTGGGAACTAAATCCACGACCTTTGGTTCATATGGGATAGAATTTAGCACTTCACATTACACTCTATTCAGTTAACTCTGTTTAATATGGAAGTGGCTTGGAGCTTGAAAGAAAAGGAGACAGGCAGCATAAGAGGACTTAATCAAAATTTGAGAAGCCAGGTAAATTGAGTTTACATAATCGAGGCTGGAATTGACTGAACTTTGGCCTGTGTTAACGTTGATACCACTAAAGAGAAAGCTTCGTGTACCAGTTCCAGATAATAACAACTGTACCTTTTCGAAGTGTAATACCTTATTGTCAACAGCTGGCACTGGATTGACAGATGTGGTGGAAAAAAACATCCATTATTTTTGTTGCCATCACTTTGAAAAGGAGGGGGACATTATTATGAGGCACCTTATATGGCTTTTTGCGCCACCGAGAGGGATTCTGTTATAGTTAGGAAACTTGCAGATTCAACTTACACATACATGTACATCTCGAATTGTTTTACGCGAATTTCATTTCTTTGACTTGATCTCCTAATTTTTAACATTTTTCTCCATAGCGTGTGATAATGACATGTTTATGAATGAAGCTAATGCAATGTAGTTATTCTGTCAAAAGGTATTAAGTGTCAAATACATGAATACAACAAGTCTTGACTGTAGCGAAAATTTATATTCCTTCCTGCCTCTGTGATCTTTACAAACACCACTTGTATGTAAAGAAGGACTGGAAACACTTTTTTGTCTATAAATGAAAGAAGTCAGTAGATTAGTTCTTGAAGAACTTATAACAACTGTAAAATAATATACATGCACCAGCTGTAAGAGTTAAAATGTCATCATCATCTCTAACAATCCGCGTGCTTGTTTTTCTTTCTTATTATAACTCAGTTTCTTCCAGCCTGAAGCCATCTATTGAATTTAAAGTGAATGTACTGCGCATTTTAATTAACAAAGCCTGTTAATGCATTTAAGAAGGAAATGACAGCAAGTTCCAAGCACAATCAGACAGTGAGATCAGGAGAAGACTCAGCTGGAAATGATATTATTTTTGCCTTCCCTCCAAGACATTTTGAATAATAAGATGCAATGCTTGAGCTCGTTTACTGGGCTCATATAAAAGAAACACACATCGTATGGAGTAATATGGCTAAGGGCAAAGGTGCAAAGGTGCCTTTATTTCAACATCAAAATTTTATTGTCCAAAAAACATACTTTAAATATCAGCCTAGTAAAGGTGAGGGCACAAAAAAGAGCAAAGAAATATATATTAATAATAAAAAAAAACAAATAAAGTAGATCCCTTGAGCCAACAACGTATCACCCCCAGGAGGATCACAAATGGATTCACAGTCCAAGTTGAGGAGAAATTGAGAGAAAGTTACAGGAAACTCAACACTAGACAACTTCTGGGGAAAACTGTAATTGCCCTGAGCGGGATTTGAACCCACGTCCCCCTGATCACTAGTCGGGTGTGATGACCACTACACTATCAGGACAACCATGCTGGCAACATGGCTGATTGATCACTTAGTGGGTGGCATTGTCCGCCTGTGAATCACATGTTGATCCAGCGTATCACATAGAAAACTGGCCCATTAGGGAGTCCCACGTAAATGCCACCCACTAAGTGATCAATCAGTCATGTTGCCAGCATGGTTGTCCTGATAGTGTAGTGGTCATCACACCCGACTAGTGATCAGGGGGACGTGGGTTCAAATCCCGCTCAGGGCAATTACAGTTTTCCCCAGAAGTTGTCCAGTGTTGAGTTTCCTGTAACTTTCTCTCTCTCTCTCTCTCTCTCTCTCTCTCTCTCTCTCTCTCTCTCTCTCTCTCTCTCTCTCTCTCTCTCTCTCTCTATATATATATATATATATATTGCTTATGCTCACTAGCTCGCTAGTTTGAGCACTCTGGCATGACTTGGATGTACCACATGTGTGGGACATCTGGGGTGGCTTTATAGCTTAACCTCCATCCTAGACATCAGCACTGCACTGATGAGGCCCAGAAGGCCGAAACAGTACTGTCTGCAGTTAGTTATATATATATATATATATATATAATTATACTCCAAGAGCTAGGTTATTTGAACATTTGCTGCAACTCTGAGTTTCATGCTTCTTGCGAAGCAATCATCAGGCAACTGCCAGAAATAACGGTTACAATTCCAGAAATTTGAAATACAGAACAACGGATACGTACGTGACGTCTAGGCATGTCATTGTAAAGATGCAATGACATCCGTTGTTCTGTATTTCAAATTTCTGGGATTGTAACCGTTATTTCTGGCAGTTGCCTGATGATTGCTTCGCAAGAAGCATGAAACTCAGAGTTGCAGCAAATGTTCAAATAACCTAGCTCTTGGAGTATAATTATTCATAGCTCTAGCTCTGCTATTGAGCACTTTATAGTAGATGAGGATTTCTTTCCACTTTTTCGGTTATATATATATATATTAAGCAATAAATAAGCAAAACATTGGTACAGATATGGGAAATTTCAAAGGTAGCCCAGGAAAGGTCAAACGTTGAAACAAGTTCCATGCCCTCTAGTAATTTGGAAGAGAGAATGACCGTAAACTAGACTGCATAAATGTTGTAACTGTGGCTGCCAACTCTGGGGTTGCCGATGCAGGTTGATCTCCATTGGACGCTTGTCCATGTGAGCAGGAGCCAGTTGTTGAAGGACTGAACCTGTAACCGAGATTAAGAATCGGCTACGCGATTCTTGTCACCAGCAATATGCTTAGCCTTCAAAACAATATTGTATTCTTGAGAGATTAAGACAGGCTTCCGAACGAAAATGCATCAAGGATTTGTCCTTACTCGAATCCTTGTTAATCACGTGGACTAAAGTTTCGTTAACAGCAAAGAAAAGAATACAGCCGATTACGCATCGCATGACCCCACGAGCACAGGCTTATTACGATAGGGTAAAATTCTAAAATGGCGATGTTACCATACGACCAAGTTGCGGGCCATTTCCCATAACAACACCTACTGTCAAAAATAGCGAATCCTAGTGCTCCCGAGGCATCAGTATACAGAAGAATACCATAAAAGAAGAATACCACGTTTCCTCCAGAAAGAAAGATCAGAAATTGAAATTAGACAAAAATGATTGCCAAAGTTTTAAATCCTCTTTCACATCCGTGGAAAGCCGAATAAGATGATGTGGGGATTGAATACCCACTGTTAGATCAATAATTCTACGCAAAAAGGCTATTCCTGGCACTATAACAGAGCAAACAAAATTTAATAGACCGGTTAGGGATTGTATCTCTCCCAAGCTAGCTTTCTTCGGATAAAAAAAATTCCAAAAGCAGAGCAGAGAATTTATTAAGCTTATCAGGAGGCAAACAAGCCTTCATTAACACAACTCCAGGTGTGCGTGACAAAGTTCCCTGTCAGGAGCAACAATTGGGAAATCACCCAACAGATAAAATACATGGTCAATTTTGTGCCGGGACACCAATTTAACTGCATTTCTATAAATTTAAAATGTTTAACAAGAACTTGTGCAACGCATAAGCATGCAGCGAGCAAAATAAAAAGAACCGTGCCAGAGCATACCTAAAAAGGCCATAGTCATCTGATTGCATCGGGATTATCCGAAATGCATTTTGGATATCAGTTTTTGCTAAGTAAAAGCCCTGACCAGCCAATTTTATGCAACTTATGGCATCTCCAATGGTGGCATAACAAACACTGCTGTTTTCATGGGAAATACCATCATTTACCGAAGCACCCTTAGGAAAGGACAGATGATGAATAAGCCGAAACTCCTCAGTAGATATTTTTGGGAACCACGCCGAGCGGACAACAACAAAGGGGGATATTGACGGAAAATCAAAGGCGCCGGCTAAACGGCCAGCTGCAAGTTCTTTATAGCAGTTTTTGCATCGACAACCGTTGGATTCTGAACGGCTGATAAAAGGTTTTTGGCTTGCGAGGACCTCCGGATTCGTTCAAAATGGAGGGGAAAACCATGTTGAAACCTGTTAGAAAGAAACATCACAGTTGAATGGTTATACCCGGACAAGAGATACAGAAGAATGAAGGGGGTAGTTTCTAAAGAAACTGTGGTGCTGCGTCGGTGGGGAAGTAGTATACAAAATTTGGTTTTATCAACGGAGTTGATAATGTAAATTGGCCACCGTACAGAGATTATAAAGGCTGACGTTTGGAGCGTTAGCCCTTCGTCACAGCGAATCGAGGAATTATGGGTTACGTGTAGTTTTTATAGTAGAGTAGGAGCTACGCTTTTTGTGGTAACATGGCAACGTGAAAAATAGGAATATATTGGTTAAATGAAAAGCGTTCGTTAATACCCTGAAGATTAAGGGTGCTGATTTGGAAGATGAATTTTTGTTCTAGATGCTTGCGGCTTTCCGTCGTACCTAGATGTAGGGAAAGGCCGCAGATAGCCATGTGTATTTTGGAGTGGTTAGGGAGATTAAAATGGCGAGCGACTGGCTTAGATGCATCCTTGCCATTCTTCTCAACATCGCGAAGGTGTTCGCGGAATCGGTCACCTAGTCGTCTACCTGTCTCGCCAATGTATAATTTATTGCATAACGTACAGGTTATGCAATAAATGACATTTGCGGAGGTACAAGTGAAACGATCGGTGATCTTAACAGATCGCTTAGGTCCCGATATCTTGCTAGTGTTAACAATGAAAAGATAAGTTTTGCATCGTGAGCGCGCCCATTTGAAAGTGCCGGGTTGCTCGTTAGTTTTGAGCGCGCTTCTAACTAAAAAGTTGCCTACGTTTTTGGCGCGTTTGAATGAAATAAGTGGAGGTTGCGAAAAGATTCTACCAGTCTCGGGATCATTTTGGAGTAATTTAAAATTATTAAGAATGATACTTTTGACTGCGTGATTATGAGGATGGAAAGTAAGGGTGAATGGAATTCTGTTATTCTTATCTTTCTGTGACGTTTGTAGTGATGATTGTCGATCAAATTGTTGGGCGCGATGATGGCCCGCTTTGACCACAGAGACAGGATAGCCACGTTTTTGGAAGAACTGGCACATCTCTTCTGATTTGCTGGAAAAATCGGAGTCATCACTACATAGACGTCGAAGTCTAAGAAATTGAGAATAAGGAATGGAGTTCTTGACATGTGATGGATGTGATGATGAATACAACAAATAACTGTGAGAATCTGTAGGTTTGTAGTGCACACTGGTACATAGCACGTTGCCACTAATAGAAACTTTGATATCTAGGAAAACCAATGTAGTTTCCGAAATTTCCCAGGTATATTTAAGAGCCGGATGAAAAGAATTGACGGAGGTTATAAAATGATCGAGTTCTTCTCTACTGGATGAAATAGCGCCGATACAATCGTCGATGTAGCGGCCGTAGAGTTCAGGTTTGGGGCCGTTGTACTGATTAAAAATTTGGCGTTCAACATATCCTACGAAAAGATTGGCATAGCTAGGTCCCATTCTTGTGCCCATCGCTACACCATTAATTTGTTTGTAATAGTTGCCGGCGAATGAAAAACAATTAAGCGTTAAAACTAGTTCGGCAAGGCTGAGGAGCGTTTCCGAGCTTGGTTCTTTGACAGTGCGTTGATCGAAAAAAGTGTTTAAGTGCTTGGAGACCTTCGCTATTGGGCATGACTGTGTACAGAGATGTAATGTCCATGGTGAAAATGAGTTTGTCTCGGCCGGAGAAATTGAAAGTGCGGAAAATTTTTAGTGCGTGTGTACTGTCTTTAATCGGGACCTAAGCGATCTGTTAAGATCACCGATCGTTTCACTTGTACCTCCGCAAATGTCATTTATTGCATAACCTGTACGTTATGCAATAAATTATACATTGGCGAGACAGGTAGACGACTAGGTGACCGATTCCGCGAACACCTTCGCGATGTTGAGAAGAATGACAAAGATGCATCTAAGCCAGTCGCTCGTCATTTTAATCTCCCTAACCACTCCAAAGAACACATGGCTATCTGCGGCCTTTCCCTACATCTAGGTACGACGGAAAGCCGCAAGCATCTAGAACAAAAAATTCATCTTCCAAATCGGCACCCTTAATCCTCACGGTATTAACGAACGCTTTTCATTTAACTAATATATTCCTATTTTTCACGTTGCCATGTTACCACAAAAAGCGAAGCTCCTACTCTACTATAAAAACTACACGTAACCCATAATTCCTCGATTCGCTCTGACGAAGGGCTAACGCTCCAAACGTCAGCTTTTATAATCTCTGTACGGTGGCCAATTTACATTATCAACTCCGTTGATAAAACCAAACAAAGAGATACAGAAGCCTATTAAACTTTACTGGGGTTGGGACGTGAGGATTGGCCCCTGGCATTGGTGGTGGTAACTGCTTGGAGTGGGAAAATGAACAACCGTCACAATGACCACCCTCGTGAAATTTAAAGCAAGAGCCTTTAGGGACAATGCTGGACTCTGAAAGGCGTGACGGAAAGGAGATCCCGGGGAGAGAGTGTTTCTCATTAATAGGTTGCTGGGGCCGCACCCACAATTTCCAATGGAAGGAAAAGCTGATGGTTGATTTTGGCGTAGATAAAAATTCTAGTCGTAATAATGCCAATCGTCGCCTTGGGAAGCCAAATCCTGCACTAATTCTCAATACTTTATAAGGGCGGGGGGCTCTGAAGGAAATTGACTAGTATACATTCCAACAAATACCAAAACAGGTATAAGACTGTAATTAAGTCTTGACTGCGAGAGG
The DNA here is from genome assembly GCA_949126865.1 of Montipora capitata. Taxonomy (NCBI): domain Eukaryota; kingdom Metazoa; phylum Cnidaria; class Anthozoa; order Scleractinia; family Acroporidae; genus Montipora; species Montipora capitata. The sequence goes on along the minus strand of OX421455.1, from coordinate 26,995,583 downwards.
TTGAAATAAACAAATCATTCGTTCATTCATTCAAAAAACTAGTCGCACATGGCGAGATGCATCGCGCAATACAATACAACTTAATTCAATTGTATTTTCGTCCAGTATGCCCCTCCATACAGCCTTTCTGATGATACTTCGAAACAAAGTTTTCTCTGTGGTAAATTTATCAAGCTTCCCAGTTTTTGGATAACCTAAGAATACCTATTACAGAAAGATCAACGCATAATAATACAAGGATTAAAGGTAACAAATGTTACCTCTTATTTTATCATAATGAAGATTTCTTACATTTTTATTTTCCTACATTTCAATTTTTTGGTGTGAAAACAAAATCGAGGTAGCAATCCACAAGCAAGAATGCTTTACTCATTAAGCTACATTTACTTTGAATTTTATCACACACACACACACACACACACACACACACACACACACACACACACACACCCACACGCACCCACCCATACACACACCCACACACACACACGCCCACACACACAAATATTTTGTCCCCTGCAGCCCGCAATTTTGTTAGCATTCGACGGCGCTCTCTGATAACTCTGAGGCCCCTTCCGTACGTATCCGGATATTTACAAGCATTTATTTCCGTTGCAAGTGGCCACTGAAATGATGAAGTCTTTTACTGTTTTAAAACTTGGGCACTGGAATCTTTAATCATTTTCTAATCAATGGAAGATCAAGCGATTCCAGGAAGGAAAGGTGATGGCTACGTGTATGTATGCTACAAATGCAATTGAACTCATCCATATGAAAGATCGGTTGAAGCATCAGAGCTGAAGTCCATTGATGAGATCATGTTATCATCTAGGCCAGAAACTTCAATGGGTGGATTTCTGTTTCCTTGGAAAAGTCAATAGAGCCTCGCGAACTCGCAGTTTTCGAACTGGTCATATCTTGTGGTCGAATTTGTTACACTAGATACTTCAGTCGGTGATTTCCTTGACACTCTTTTCCCGAGCACTTTGACAATGTCTTCGTTCACTTGTTAAGTTATTTTCTTAAAAACTGCCTTATAAATACTGGCCAACGTCCTCGCACAAGTAAGACAACTTGACATCAGAAAGTTTTTCGTTCCGCACAAGGTCCAACCCGAAGAAGCAACAACATCGGCCAACACAACATTTTCGGCGCCAGTGTAAGAAACATCGAAACGCCTCGCATCGATCCAAGCCCCCTCTCGTTTTTCACACGCATTTTTTTTTTCGTAAAATTAGGGGGAAATCTCAGTAGCTTGTGTTTTCAGAAGTTTGTTTAAAGCATCGAAATGTTATTTAAGTGTTGGCGCAGATCGTGTTTGAAGTTCGTTCTTTCTTGGTTGCATTGCCGTAGTTTGCCAATTCTTGCACCAAGCCAACCTGGCGTGTTTCAATGAAATACATCAAAATGTGAATGATCTTGTTTTCAGAGATAAAGTGGAATAAAGTACATCAGTAAAACTGTTCTTCGACCTTGAACTGACAAAGTTGTTTTTATGGCTTCTAATTTAGCATGATTCCTATTCGCTGGCTATAGACAGTTGACTCTGAAATGGCTCTTTTTCCTTTTCAATTCGCTCGCTGAGGTTGACTGTGCTTAATGCTTGTTTTCTTTTAAAACTCATTCGGTTCAAGAAAAAACTATTGCCAAACTGGTGAATTGCAAAGTAAATTTTACTGGAAAAAACGAAGTCGCACTCATCGCTTCGTGATTCATGCGATATTGGTTTTTAGCGTAATTTTTACCGTGGAAGTCATTAGTTAGGTAATAATTTTTTTTATAGAGGATAGCAAAGAAAATGATTTCATTATTAAAGCAGCAACCGGAAACATTTTTACAAACTGTACAGGCAGTAAGAATAAATGACCAGGGAGCTCCACTTTTTGGCTTTGCTAAATCTATATATTACTTCATACATTATGATTGCAATGGCTTGCAGTTGTCGCGTATGAAGTGTTGGTACTTTCGCTTTTTGCTGAGGAGTTCCTCGTACGTCGAATTATTGTCACAATAAACAGCTAGAATTAAGTGCTCGTTCTTGAATTCGTTCTATTTTCCTGGCATCAGAAGAACGAGCCAGAAATGCCAGATAGTCTGACAATATGTAAGATAAGCCCAGGTAGTATAGCAAATTTAACAATGTATAATTTAGCAGATGTCGGAATAAGCTTACGTAATCTCAGAAGAACACCAGTTTGACAGGATACGTTTCTACAAACATTGCGTACATGACTCGAAAATGATAGTTGATCGTCTAAGGTAACCCCTAAGAGCGTTATCTCTGATTTCTGATCAATTACAGTGTCATTAATAACGATGTGTAAATCCTTGTGATAATTCCTCTGGCCCAGACAAACTACCATTACATTAGGTCATTAGTTCGAATCCCTTTGTAGCCGCCTGAATTTTCCAGCTGTCTATATGAGACAATTGCTTAAATTGTCCTGATAAGTACGAGTATCACTTCGATCTTTCGCCCACTGAAAAGATTGCAGCTGCTTGACTGCAGGAAATGGTTATTAATCGAAAAGCATAAATGGCCACACTTTAAACTTCTTGATCAGTAAATTCTTGGAAATCGATTTTATGATAAAAACTAACGATAAAAAGTCACGACGTTTCGGAGGTCATTTTCAAGTGCGAGTTAAAATGTACAAGTAAATTAGCATAAATATGTTTGTCATAATTAAAAATAGTTTAAAAATACCATGATTACTAAAAACGCAGTAAAGTATGTAACATAAATTAATTAGAAGAATAAACAACAATAATCTTTTATAACCTGATCTAAACAAATAATTTAGCATGGATGGAATCAGATTGTTTGTTTAGCGTTGGTTTTAGGTCTTTGATAAAAAACATTTCGAAAATAAGACAATCACGGGAGAAATGAAACCACAAACTTCGTAGTAATTCCTTAAGAGTGGGTCTATAGCAGTGTTGAGAGTGTTTAATGTTCTTAGAGTAGTTTGTGTGTGAAAATGTGCGTAGACTAAAAATTCTTACATAAGATAATTGCGTGCTATAACTCATGTCGCAATAGGATAGAGAAATTAAGGTGAGGTTTGTCTCAACATTATATTAAAGCCTTTCTTGCCTTAAAATGAGATAAGAAAATAGGTGTAATAATGACGATAACGATAATGATAATTAAAACGATAAGGATAATGATAATGATAATGATAATTAAAAGTAAAGAAAATTTTTAATATTACGAAATCAGGTTTCGGCCCACGCTTCTTTGAACCGTGTTTATGCCGGGGTTTTACTTGACCGAATTTTGCCATATAAAAGGATTCCTGGGATAACTTTGGGTGGTCCCTGATAAAGACGCTGAAAAGAAGTGTCGAAACGTTGATTCGCTAGGAGATGGCAATCCATGCACGCAGGGATGTAAAACCCACCGGGCCAAGCCTGACATAGTTACCAGGGATGAGAAAAAGGAAAGATGTGTTCGTTCCTGTTAAAAGCAACACTCCCGTAAAAGTGCTTAATCAGCACGTCGCGATTCCTGCGAAATTATTCACATAAAATATTATTTCTCGCAGTTGCCCCTTTTATGTCCAAATAACCGCTTAAAATACAGATTTTTTAACGATCTATCCACAGATATTTTTTTTCATAACCTAACATTCTATGTCAAAATTTGAACAACAATCAAAACACAAAAATAGCAACCCACGCAACAAATTTAGTCGCACTTACCTCTTCGTCGAATTCTCTTAACACAGGAATTTTTAGTTATTGTGAAAAAATCTTTCTCTATTTGTTAGCAATCATCGTTTCAAATTTCAGAGAAATCGACTGGTCCGCGTTTATTTTACGAGTTTTTTTTTCAATGGGATGTTAAAGGCCAAGTGGATTTAATGCATAATCGGGCAACTTTAGGCGATCAAGATGCGCGTGTGACGCGTTATAAAATGTTTTTCACAAAATGTTTCCGAATCGTCAAGTATCACCACAGAAGACATGAACATCATTCTAAATTATAATAATGAGGCTTGGACGCGTTTTCTTGATCTGCGCTATTCTACCGTTTTTTCTCCTTCCAAGATGTTTATTTCAAGACTACGAAAATGGCAGAGCAGTTGCAACATATCTGTGCATGTCTAGAAGCTTTTTGGGTTCGGGAAATCAGATTTTTATGGCAGGAAATCCAGTTTCTTCTGTTTTGCCATCGCTCTCTCTTGGTTCCATGAACATCATCGTCTGCTATGTTAACAATAGCAACAATTTTGCCGGTAATCAACCATTGTCGTCCGGGTCATGGAATGCTGCAATCACACAGATTAATCAGGGGCGCCCAACGTCAATTTTCGGAAAATATCTGTTCGGAAGACGATTTGAGATCTAGAATTTTCGGATATTTGTTGTATAATTTCTTGCTTGCCTGCCTGTCCTAGGATTTTCGAACATCTAAAAAATGGCATAATTGCCCATTTTTAACGGATTTTTACCCTAAAAAGGTCACCTAGAATTTTCGGGAGCCTTTTTTCTGGCTGAAAATTTCGAAAAGGTAAGTTTTAATCCCTATAATTTTCGGATCACTAGACTTTTAGCTAGGAAATCCGAACAAATGAAAACTCTCAGGGGATAAGAATATGCCTATATCTACCGTTTAGAACTAAAAGACGTTTGACAATTCTATATTTAAGTGGTTTTGAACTATATTCTCGTTGGGTGCCCCTGGATTAATGAAGCGTTGGTGTCAACGTATATGACTCCTTGTCCTGCATCACAAAGGCAACGAAAAATCAGAAGGCATAAACGTCCATGTGCTTATTATTCTAATACAACAGCTACATTTCATGCTCTGTTAATTGGAGATCTTGTGTTTAAGTTGAATCCTGGTCCCACTGGCAATTGCATACCAGTTGTTGTTTCAACACGCAGTGATCACCGACACATAGCCCAATTGTCAAGGCCATCTCGCAATCCTGGAAACTTAATTAACATCAATTGTTCCACCAGACTAAATGGACATTATCAGCCAATGACATCATGCACATTCAATGCTTGTTCGGTCAAAAACAAGAGCGCTGATATCGTGGACTATGTTTGCGAGTGTAAAGCTCCTGATCTTTTTGCTATTACGGAGACTTGGCTGAGCGCCGATGATGCGGCTGTACGGGCGGAATTGTGCCCTGACGGGTACAAGTTTACAGACCACCCTCGGTTTGGACGTCGTCGTGGTGGAACAGGACTAGTATATAGGAGTTCATTGGGCATTAAGAAAGTTGACACGGGAGAAAGGGCTTCGTTTGAATTCTCCGAGTGGATTGTCACGTCACCATCTCTGTACAATCTTCGCCTTGTTATCATCTATCGTCCACCATACTCTGATGAACACAGAGTCACCACCAATGCCTTCTTTACAGAGTTCTCGAATTATCTCGAATCCATCCTATTGTCCAAGGAGCAGCTACAGATAACCGGCTACTTTAATATCCATGTTGATATTGTTGATGACCCTGACTCTCTTAAGTTACTCGATCTCGGAATGATCTCCGTACAGGTCCCTACTTCATTATGCATGCAGAATAAATTAATTATTCATTCGCGTTATTGTTTTCTAGAACAATGCGTATACCCAAGGGAATCGAATATATACATGGCTAATTTGTACTTACGGGATGATCAAAAGTGGATCTCATTCTCTCTCTCTCGCTCCCTCCCTCTCTTTTTTCACCCTCTCTTTTTTCACCCTCTCTCTTTTCTTTGCCCTTTTTGCTCACGTGTCTCTTTCTTTTCGTCCCAGCTTTCCTCTTTCGATTCCTTTGTCCTGTATGTCTATTCCAGATCCCGCTCGGCTTTTTCTGTCCTTTTTTTCTAAGTCTTTCGCAGTCTGCCTTGAACTCCGTACCACTGTAAACCTCTGGATTACTTTTCCCTCTTCTAGACCACTGAGCTAACGTGTCAAGTTGCTAATTCACACCTTGATAATTATATTTCTTTGGAATTCTGGACGACAATTTACATAACAATGATAAGCAATTACATACGCGTGCCGTGCCGACCACCAACAAATGCACTGATTTTGATTCTTTTGAAACAACGTCACCCCTTAATAATGCTAACCGTAACCCTTTAGGCTTAAGGTTGAACCCAGTAAAATTCTTTTGGAGGTTAATGGAGTATATCTGTGAATGTCTGAATTGCTTGTTTTTTTCATCCCCCGTGCTGCACACTTAAAAGAACACTGCACGGAAGAGTATACCTCCTTGTGATTTGGGCATCATATATGGGAAATTTTTTATGCACGATTTATTGCAATATAAATCTTTGAGTCGACCTTAACCCCACTTTTTCATCAAACTGTGAATTTTGAAACTTAAATATGGCCACCACTCAAGAATCAACTATAAACTTATGGAAACTATTCCGACTTTTAGCCGATCACGAGCGGTGCATAGAGTGGTGCAAAGAGCACAATCTACTCTCGTCGTCAATGAAATGCCCTAAACCTGAGTGCGGAAACGCACTCAAATGGCAAAGACGAACTGCATCGGGGGATGGATTTGTTTGGCGATGCTCTAGAAAAAACTGCAATGGACAAGCTTCAATCCGCCAGAAGTCATGGTTTTCTAGTAGTAAGCTTTCCCTTGAAAAAATATTAGCCCTAACTTACGCTTGGGCGGATAAATTCACCAGAACACAAGCAGTGCACGAAACTGCGTTAGATGAAGAAACCACCTCGACAGAAACGGTGATAGATTGGTATAACTATTGCCGGGAGGTTTGTGCAGATTGAATAATGAAACAACATGCGAGGCCAATAGGCGGTCCTGGTACAACTGTTGAGATTGATGAGTCCAAGTTTGGCAAGATGAAGTATCACAAAAAGGTCGCTACATCGAAGCACAGTGGGTCTTTGGTGGCATTTGCCGGGAAACCAAGGCCTGCTTCCTTGTTCCGGTAGAGCGCAGGAAAGCTTACGATTGCCTACAAGACGAGGGCTATCATCATCTCACAGTTAACCATCGCCTAAACTTCGTTGACCCAGACACGCTTGCCCACACGCAGCGCATTGAAAGTACATGGCGGGGAGTAAAACGAAGTATGCCTCGTACAGGAACATCCGTGGATCTGTTTGAAAGCTACCTACAGGAGTGGTTGTGGCGTCAGCAAAACAAAAGTGATCCATTCGGAAACATCATTGAGCATATCGCTGATTTTTTCAATGTGCGATAAAGAGCCCTCTCTATGCACTGCTCGTGATTCGGCGAAAAGAGCCGTACATTATACAGGAAAGAAAACAAACCCTCACTTTGCAGTGCTTTGGTGAATTGACAAAGAAACGAAGGACAATTTTTAAGAGCAAAAAGAAGGTAGGTATTCAATTTCTGCAAACTTTTATTTGGTCCGTTTGTTTTGTATATGAGAATCTGAACCGTATTTGTACAAAGATTTCTTAAAATTCCACTTCTTTCGCTTATTTTAAAATTGACAAATGGCTAGAATTGCTGGAAAAGTGCAAAAATTAAGTTGAAAATGTTCAATTTTCCTTATTTCAGTCAAAAATTTTACCGATTTTATTTAAGTCCATATAGACTTAGAAAAAAATCTCAAAGAAGACCAAACAAAGCGCTACACTCCCAAAGGGCGTCTATTGTTATCGCTATTGTTTTCTTGAAACAAAGGACGGTATGCAGTAATGAAGTAGGGACCTGTGCGGAAATCTTGCCCTCTATCTCTTGGAGTCTCTTAGTCTTCGGCAACACGTCAGCCAGCCTACCCATGTTCACGGACACACACTGGATCTCATTATCACCCGATACTCCGATCAAATTGTCCAGGATCCACCACAAACTGATCGCTTTATTTTGGACCATGCATCGCTTCTTTGCAAGCTACTTCATGTTAAACCAGCTGTGACTACTAATGTGGTCACTTACAGGAAACTTCAATCAGTGGACATGGATTCACTCAAAAATGACCTAGCTGCCTCTGAATTATGTCAAAAACAACCTGAAGAATTATCTAATTTCGCCCCGGAGGGAGTTGACGCGCTTTTATGTAACTATAACGCTACTTTGTCCAGAATGATCAATTGTCACGCGCCATTAAAGGGAAAGACTTTGAGGGCTAGGCCAAGGGTGCCTTGGTACAATGCTGATATAGATAACGCTAAACGAATACGAAGGAAAGCTGAGCGAAGATGGAGAAAAACCAAATTGTTGTCCAATCTGATTATCTTTAAGTCTAAGAAAAACCACGTGACTTATCTCATGAATCAGGCTAGACAAGTCTTTTATACTAAGGGCGCGTTCGATTGACCGTATTCCGGAATAGGAATACATGGAATAGAAGTTAGAAATCCTTCGTTTTTGCGGAGATTCACATTAAAATTATCAAACACCTTCTAAAATGCTATTTTAAATATATCTTTATTATCGTCGTTGCTTCAAAAGCGCCAGACATACCGTTTTAAATCATCACTCCACGTATTCTTATTCCGGAATAGGGTCAATCGAACGCACCCTAAGTTTATAGATGAGAATAGTGTTGATCAAGGAAGGCTATTTCCAGCCACCAAGAGACTTCTTGCGAGAACGGATGAGTTATCTTTTCCTGACTATCATGAAAAAACGGCCCTGGCTAATGACATCAATGACAAATAAAAAATATAAATATATGTTACTCTGGTGTTTGAAATATAAATTATCCAAACGTTTTCCGACGTTTCGGTTGTATTCAACAACCTTCATCAGTGGAAGTGAAAGATAAAATTTACACGAAAGCTAAGATATAAACCAAAGCGCTAATTAAAAATTCTAAAGTTAGTGTCATTTTTTCTTTTCTGCAATAGTCAAATGCAAGTTCTTCTTGGGGAGTAGTGCTCCATGGTCTCGGTTGAGGGGGTCTTTAGCACAGTTTATTTCCCAAGCCTCAAGAATTTTCCTTTGTTGCCAGTTACCACCATTAAACCACCCATTAACTGGTGCAGAGTCGGAGGAGAAATATTGCACAATACCATACGTTAGCGGGACCTCCGAACCCATAAAGAGAGTTTTGGCCAATCATGGTATCAAAGTGACTTTTAAACCCTATAAGACAATTGGCCAGATATTTCCAAAGCCGAAAGACGAAATGGGCAAAGGAGAAATTCGAGATATCGTGTATGACATTCCCTGCGCAGTTTGTAGCAAGAATTACGTCGGAGAAACGCAAAGAAAATTTACAACTAGAAAAGGCGAGCATCAAAAGGCCGTCGCACGGCTACAAAAAGAAA
>OX421455.1:26916351-26983851 GCA_949126865.1 Montipora capitata | reverse complement strand
AACCTTTCCAGATATCTTCGCTAGGCTCTAAATAAGCTCTCTATGTAATTTTTTTTTGTAACTGATTCCGAATAAAAAAACCCTGGATTCCATCCCCTTCGGTGTGGGCCATTTCTGCTCGCTTGATGACGATTTTCGGAATATCGCATTATTATGTCATTTCAACCCATTCTAATAACAACACGTGAGAAAAGTTGCGAACGACCCATAACACTTTGCGAATAAGCGCGCGCATTCCTAGAACATAGCGAATTTTGTTGTTTCGATCTTCGATAATCGATATGGTGACCTATATTTTTTATTGTATAGTTTTGGTGTACAAATTATCTCCTTTACATCTAACAAAAATAAAAATAAATAAAAAATATCGCTGGGAAAAAAGATATAGCTAAAAACGTACACAAAACCCCTTACCCAGGGATGTAAATTACCATCTTGAAAACAACGACTCGAAACACCTTCTGAGTCGACGTCGTTTTAAGTTGAGTGATTTTTCCATAAACTGTGTAAGACAGTCTTCGATATGCTCTGGACTTTCTACCTCTCGTGTGTTGTTTCAAGTGTCTCGTTTAGCTACCGCAAAATGTACCCTGAGCCGATCGAATAACTCGCGTGACTAGCATCAGTACAGGAATTGGCCCACTATATCTCTTAAGGAAGCACGGTGACTTATCTTTTTTATTGTAGTTCTCAAAACAGGGATTAGTAGGGAACATTCAGGGAAAGTTTCAAGAAAATCTTTCCACAACTTTTTTTTTCTTTTTTTCTGAGGAATCACCTTAAATGTCGGTTCATTGACGATACGTTCATTCCCTCGACAACACAAAATAAGTCCCATTGACTCTAATACGCTGTTGCTGTGCTTATCAACAACAAATGTTGTCACTATCAACAAAATATACGGCACTACTATCTATTAGGTACACTAGTAACAACGATCATGACGTAGCGTAGGTAACTTATGCAACGAAGGCTTTCAAATAGGTAACAGAATAATGAGCGCACCGTCGACCTCAGGTTTGTCAGTTGAATTACTGTTACGAGTTATCGACGTTAAATATGGTCGCTTTACTGTATTTTACTTTAATTTATACGTATTGAGGCTTGGAATTCGACAGTTTGGGATAGCTAGAAATCTTTTTTTTTCAAACGACAGACCATCTATGAAAAAAAAAAAAAAATCAGTGGATAGAGTGGTTGCAAGTATTATCACAGGCGCCCGAAGCTCAGTATGAGCATGGCCGACAAAGTATGAGAATCGCGATAAAAAGCTTATTAAGAAGATAAATGTATGTCTTATTGCCATCGTGGATAGCCAGGAGACCCAGGAGAATAAAGAAATTTGCCGTTGACTAAGTACGGTCTGTCACCCCGGTAAGGGTCAGTTTGTTATCATTGTGGAAGCCGAGGCCACTTTGGTGATAAAGCACCGCCTTTGCACGCTATTTTGTTGCAATATTCACCGCCTGACGATGCTCGCAGGACTGCTATTGCGTTGATGGTGTCGTGAGATGAAAGTTCAATCTTTGTCAGTAATTGATTCTGAAGTGAAATTGTGACCGTGGGAATATTTTATCCAGGAATATTTGACTCAAATTGGTAGCACCTGAGTCTAGTCTCCAGCCTTTGGGATTTTCTTATAACCGTTGACAACCACGAAATAGACCATATTCGTATTCTCGGTATTGGACTGGAACTAGCTTGCAATGGAGGCTAATGCGGGGGAATATATTAGAGAGTATTTGCATTTGAAAAGATTCCCCCGCATTAGCCTCCATTGCAAGCTAGTTCCAGTCCAATACCGAACTACAGCACCAAATTGTTTGCGCTTAAACAATCAGGGTCCTGAATTTACCCTTGTTCTCGAGTGAATCTTTTGCTTTGGTGTATAACGATAGTTGCTATGAAAGAACAATAGACTACAGTAATAGGTGTTAAGAGGTACTCGTCAGAAACACAGGGTATCGTATTGCAAACTGTGATCCAATAAAACGAAAAAAAAACCAAAAAAACAAACACCATGGCTAACTTTAATATTCTCGCACAAGCTACTTGCAAGCCACACGGCGGGAAGACTAAAAAAAAAAAAAATTAATGCCTGACTTATCGAATCGTTTCGGACCAGGAGCTCTTATCAGAGCTCTCAGAATCCATGGACCACCCTCTACTTTTACACGTGGTTGCACCATGTTTCGATGGGCGCGATCCTATCTTTTCTCTTCAAATAAAGGGAAAACACCGTGGAAATCGAGACGGATAGAAGCTAGCAGTCCAGTTGATCCGAAAATGTCGTTAAAAGGATCACATCGCGGTGGCTGTGGCAGCAGTGGGAAGCGATGAAAGAAAAGCAGGGAAGAAAAAGGTCTTTCATTAGTTTTTACGATTGCACAAACTTGTCTTGAACTTTCATTCATTTGGTGGCTCATAAAGAAACGTTTTTTTTTCCTTTTCCTCTCTTAATCCCTCATCGCACCCCAGTTAGGTGTTTCTTCCGGAAGACAACGCGAAGGCTTTAGACAGGAGGGATACTTTGTTGCCATCGAGTAAAACGAAGATGACTTTGAAAAGAATAATGAGGAAGTCAGTTGCACGATCCGACATCGCCTTCCATTTGCGATGATAGACAAGTCCGTTCCACGGAGGCGGAGGCAGAGCTTCTTTATTTGTTTTATATTTAAGAATTCCTTATTTCCCTAACGCCTTCGACAAAAAAATTCGGAGAACTTTATTTTCCAAATTCTACGAAAGTCGTCAGCCGTGCATCTGTGCTCTAATAAAGCACGCTTTTTTAACCAATCAGAGCGCGCGTTATATGGAAACTTTCTTATAATAATACTATTATGGAACAGAAAAACTACTGTTCTCATACGGCCAGAGGCAAACCAACAGTTACTACAAGTGAAGGTGAGAACTAAACCGCTTCCGACCGAGTGGTGAGTCCGGATTCTCGCAGGGCCTTGTCGGACTCCAATCGGTCACGGGTTTGTTATCTTAAAAATATACTAAAAGGCAGCGAAAAGCTAAAAAGCGGAAAGCTATTCTGTTCGGTCTGCCTATGATTATCATAGTTTTTACCATTGGGATAAAATAGCCCAAAAATTAAATATAAGGTTAAGCGTGGGGTTAAAATTTTTGCTTTCTTCAACTTAAAGTTAACCTTATTACGTGCCATAAAATGGACTTGTGTCCCGACAAAAAGCTGATTTCTGTTACAGTCTCACCGAAGAAAAATGAAGGATTGACGTCATCATTCTTAGAATTCCTCATTGCTTCTTCTTCAGCAGGAGCTTCCCACGTCATAGAGGTGTTTCATAAAAAAATAGTCGTTTCAGATCGACAGTGGAGTATACCTTCAAGAGGCTGAATGTAATAATAATTATTACAATCATGAACGGCCACTTTAACATGATGGCAACAAGATAATGTAGCTTAACTGAGTAGTTTTGACCGAGAAAATATTAACCTCGATACACGATACTATAAGGAGGGTTTCAAAAAATTAGAGATGAGTTTACCTTATAACTAGAATAACTGACGAACGCTATCCCTATGCAAAATGTCAGTCATAACCATCTACTTTCTAAAAAGCTGCAACATTGTACCACATCACCGAGCAATGTTCCTACTGATCTGTCTCAGTTTTTTTTGAAAAATTGAATAAATATTATTTGACTACATATATCTATCAAAAATATTTTCTGAAGAATGTGATTAAATTACCAGGGTAACAAAATTATTCCTCTGGATCCATCGCCTAATGATGTAAAACCAAGTCAAAGTTTAAAGTAAAATGGTTCGCCCACCTCGACGCGTTTTAAGTCTCCATAAATCCAATCTCTATTCCACCGTAATTCGGTGATTTTAACAGATCAAAACTTTAATCTGCCGTTGCAAAGGTCCAGCTGAGGATAATTCCCTTGCTGAAAGATACCGAAAGCGGAAGTACTACAAATTTCTTTCTTAACTGGTTTTCTGTTGCAGGCTACTTTTATAGCCGTGGATATTATGATCCAAATGGGGTATACTCTTATCAGAGTAAAATCAACCTTGCTTTCAACCAATGTTAAAAACAACTTAGGTTACGCTTTCACCAAAGTCGTCACTAAATTTTGTTTTAGTGGAACCAGAAAATGAAGATATTCTCTTTTGTGAAATAAAGGATTTGTTGAAGGTGGCTTCCATTCGTAAAGTTATGTCCTTGAAAACCTCAACCGACTCCCCGTGGTCCTCTAGTACGCGACGCACCAATGCTTTAAGAAGATCAAAGCAATGGATTTGATCCCCTGATCTCACAGGGATATCCATGTCCCTCAGAGCATCGAGGTTCGGTTGTGAAATCGTAAATGGTTTTCCCAGAGATGCCACAAAATCAGAAAGTTGACCCAACGGAAGGTATGGTTTTCCATCATGAACAAATATTCCCCACGTGGTATAGTAGCTGTCAAAGTTTTCTTTGGTAATGCAGAAATCTTCGATCTCGTGAGCACGGTTAACGTTTTCTAGAATGATGGCAATGTACATGTTGACAATTACGAGGAAAACCACTATAATGTAACTTGCCAAATAAATTATAGCACCGAATGAACCACAGTTCCCATTTGGAAGATCCAGATAGTCTGGATCACAATTTGGTGGCTCCAGCAACAAGGCATCCATGATATCATTCCAACCGGATCCAGTAGAAAGACGGAATAGTAACAGGAGGGCAGAAGCAAACGTTTCAAAGTTAACAGTGTCACTTAATTCGCCTTCTCGTTTGACATTCCCAAACGCGGACATGCCAATAATTGCATAGATGAACATAACCATGAAGAGTAGAGTGCCAATGTTAAAGAGGGCCGGCAATGAGATCATGAGAGCCCACAAGAGCTTTCGTATTCCCTTAGCAAACTCAACCAATCTAAGGAGTCTCGCAATTCTGAAGATTCTAAGGACACGAAGAAGACTTGGGCTGACTGTCCCTTCGTTTGCATTGAATTCGTCAAGCATCACATCTGTTAAACCAGATCAAAAAAGATATCAACGAGTTTCGCTAAAATATTCTTGATACACCGCTTCCCTTAAGGGCTTTTAAGGGCCAACAAGCGGCTCACAAAAGCATATAAAGGCGCATCTGGCAGCCTCTTTATGGTCCATGTCTGATATCGGAGCATAGCACTTTAGCCAGATTAAATTAAGTGTGAGTAGATTTCGATAAGGGAGTACCCGGTGAAAAATCCATGTGTCAGGTTGACATCTACTGTAACTCAGCCCACATACTATTGCAGAGGTCACGGTGAGGCATGGCTCATAACCAATGCGCCAGCGTGACGTCTTAAAGTTTGCAGCACGGTTAGAGATCCAAGTATTAAGCCTATCTAACAGGGCAAACGGAAATCGGTGTTTTCCTTTAAGCAAGCCATACACACGGGATATTTAATCAGTATACTTACCAACAAGAGAACTTAAAACGATGAGAAAATCGAATACATTCCAAGGTTTCTTGAAGTAATGCGTCCGCAATGTTACAATTTTAACAATTGCTTCCAACACAAATATACCAGTGAAGACAAAATTGGCAATACATGAACATCGGTCAAGGAAATCTCAAACTGCTTTAGATCCTCCTTTAGTTACAAGATAGATACCTTCTTTCCTTAGTTTCTATATACAGGTCATGAATTCTGATCAAACTAGCTTTCAGTATCGTAGGAAAATACACTCAGTAAAGGTATGCTTATGCAATGGATCTAAAATGAAGAACAACGTTATGTCCGAATAGAATTTTAGAGATCCTAATTGTTATCATTACATGCTTTAATTCACGCTAGCCCCAAAGGTCATAGAATCATTGTACTTGTACTCCATAATACATTTATTTCTAAAATGGAACCGTTCTGGACAACGTGTGACAAAACGTGTTTCTTAACAAACATTTATTTGAATTAGCAAGGATTCACTTTTCAAATATATCAACAACAAGACGATTTTAAGCAACGTTGCTCATGAAAAAACGAGAAAGGCAAGCGTGTAAATCGAAATCAATCTGAAAGGATATGTAAAACCTCGGTAATTTCTTTGGATTGCCCATGGTGTTGTATGGTCATTAACACCATGTTGCACATAATCACTGTCATGATGGCAATCTCAAACTTATCTCCCATCACCACGTCGTACAATACGCCACACAGCCGCTCCTAAGAATTAAAACAAATATAATCTCTTTAATCAAGGCAGCAATGAGTCAGGGCGTATGTGAGCGCACAACTTCACTTTTTTCACATCTAGGTTTTGTACCCCAATACAACACTAAACAACAGTAAAGGAAGATAGTTCTGGAACATTCACTGCATTACAAGAGATAGCCCGGTATGTTCAACCAATCCGTTTTGCTTCGCAGGGGACAACAGCGAAAAATACTGCACATACAGCGAGGTTTTTTGTATGTTATTGAGCTAATTGATGATCACTGATTAAGGTCGTTAGTAGCAAAGCCAACGGCAACGACAGCGGCAAGATAACTATAACTATAACCATAACCATAACCATAACCATAACCATAACCATAACCATAACCATAACCATAACCATAACCATAACCATAACCATAACCATAACAACCATAAGTATAAAGATTACCACAACCATAATGACAAACTACAACCAAATTTGATGTTGTCTTCCTAACAGCGAGGTGAAATAACCGAACTAGAATTAATGTGCAGAACAAGAGCGCACAGAGGAAAATAAATTTTCCTCTCTCAACTTCTCAACTTCCATGTCGTTCATATAACAGTTCAATCCTAATACTTGCTGCAGGACCAACATCCTGAACAACTGCGAAATGTAAGTGACAGAAAATTCAACGCAATTAGATGAAAAAAATGCAGGTTTGAACGGGAAACCACCCGTGATTATTTAACGGCATTTTCACAGATAAAGATATTTTTGGACGAGTTAAAAGTTATTTAAAGATAACTTTTGGCTTGCAGGAGTGACGATTCTCAACCCCATGGGTAATACTTTCTCATGTATTGTGATTAGCTGGAAAGGTCTGGTTTCGGGGGAAAATCAACCTCAAAATGACTCAGTCTGTGAAAACGCAGTTCCACAAAGGCTATGAAGTTGTACGCCCCTGGTCATGAGCTTATGGTATTAGTTTTCAATCAAAAGGAAACTATTACAATATCACATTGCTAAATTTTCAGATACCTTTTGTACATTTTACATTTTACATTTTACACTTCTTTTTTTACCTTTGGACGCATTTGCCTCGTGGGCGGTTTCTTTCGGGCAGCTTCCTTAAGAAAGTTGACCCACTTTCTCTGCGTATCCGTCAATAGCATTCCCATGCTGTTGAGTTCCTCGTACTGTGTAAAAATCCAGACTCAATGGAAGGGTTAAATACAGAGAGTGTACAAAGAGGGAGACGGAACTAAAATTGAAACGACTGAAAGAAAACTTTAATCCAAGCTTTCGCCTACGTAATGCCTCATCAGAGAATTCCCTGATGATGCTCAAGTCTCAGCTTATTCATTTCTCTAAAAAAAATGTTCTGCTTAAGGACAACATCTAACGTCTATTTTCTACTTGTTCTTGTTAATACGCAATATGAATTACTTGCCTTCTTTTTCAAGGAATTGAAGTTATCGATGATAACGCCAACGAACAAGTTCAGGACAAAGAAGGATCCCACCACGATGAATGCCACAAAAAAGCAATACGAAACAAGTTTGTTTTCAAACTGTGGCTGCATATCAACCTGTAAGGAGAAGTACATATTACTGGCAAGTATTTTGGGGATTTTTTCTGCACTTTTAAGTTATTTTCTTCTTCTATTTTTTTTTTCCTTTTCAGTAAGTTGAAACTGTAATTACGGCTGACCATTGCTTCGGACACCTTTTCCCACCTGCTTTAAAAGTCAAAGAACGCGGCTAATCAAACAGCATATGTAAGGATTTATGTTGCAGCATCATTTTGTCTTGAAGTTAGCCATAGATGAAGGCACTAAGCAAGATGGAGCTCAGAAACTTACACGTACGTCACAAATCGCAGCCTTAAAGACGGTGCCACTATCGTTATTGTGCATACGCACTTTGCATCTCGAGATACTCGGATGCCCTATGGGTGGTGCTTATTAATGCAGGGATGATTTTGTGCGGTTCAAATCTATGCAGCGAAAGCAGAACTTAGCAAGTGATCTTGGTATCCAAAAAAAAAAAAACAGGTGGTAAACACGTATTTTTCAGAGATAATTAAGCTTTAAAGAACGCCATACATTGCTTTGTATTTCAGAGCTTTTTTTACAAATACTGTTGATTAATTATCCTTGAAAAATTAGTGGTTACCCCCACTTTTCTTTTTGGATTTCAATAACACTTGTTAAGGTCTGCTTTTCCCGCATATTCAGTAAACCGCGCAAAAAAATACCTTTGAATTAGTAGGCACCGCCGTTAATTTGCTGTATTAAAGTTTACTTTAAAACGATACCTGGTTGGAACTTAGTATAAACTATTGTGCTTTACCTCAAGGCTAAACCGAATCTAAATTCATTCTTGATTTGGGATGGGGTAGTAATTTAAAGGTATAGATAGAAAGTAAAACGTAATGTCAATGACCGTGTCTGCGGTCGAAGTGAAGTATTTTGGAGCCGTGTGGTACGAAACTTGTAAACTATTTGTAAACTCGAAACTCAAGTCGAAAGAGAAAAATAAACGTAGACCAATTACAACGAGTGTTGTTGCGTTGGATTCGGGGCACCTAAATACAATGTCCTGTTTAGAGCACGATTGTAGACCGGATAATCTGCAGGGCTTTCATTTTGCATTGTTGTGCTTTTTTTGTAGTCGCAGTCAACTTCTTTCTTTTTTTTAAATAGAAAGAGCAATAGTAAATGCCAATGAAAGTGATTAGCCCCGGTAGCAACAGTTCATTGAAGTAAACAATGCCTTTAACTTTAACTGCACAGAAAAAGAAAAAGAAAAAGAAAAACAAAAGAACTCGCAGAGCCTTTACGTGAGTTTAAATGTGTTTCATTTCATAGTTTCCTCAGCCAACACAAACAAAGTTTCCAATTTAATTTGCATTCACTTATCTATCACTTATGTCCATTGCATTATAAGCTGCAAATACTGCAGGAGTAGTTAAAGCGTAAGAAGGCAGAGAATCCGAGAAAAGGACAAGTGCACACTCACATCAGTTGAGTCGACAGCATCCTGCATAACTTCCATCCATCCCTCAAAGGTCGCCTAGAAAATTATTTTTAAAATGACTTTCTTTCAGCTGCTGAATTTTTGCTTGAAACACTTTTAGATTTCCCTTTTGACACCCTAAAACGCATAATCTGAGTTTATTCCCCTCACCACATCCAAAGCCACGGCACGCAGGGGTTCTTAACGACCTTTTTGATGTAAAACCCACAAAATTGTGTTGCGAGAGTGTGTTCAAAAGCGGTTAGGGCCGGTTTGGGATGGTTGTATGGGATACAGGAGGCTTGGTGGTTAACATCCATCTTTGGAAAACGAAAGGTTGAATTTTCGGCCCACCAATCTTTCCTGGTCTTCCAATCAGATTTACGTCCTCGGTTATCCACAGAAAAAAAAGAGTATAACCGGCACTTATTGGGTCACTTGAGGGCTAGTAGAAAGGGTTGGTTGTTGATTAAAACAATGAAATGAGGAACAAACAGAATTAATGGATCCCAACTCGAGAAAACGTAAGCTGTGTGTTATGAAGGTCTAAGGAAATTAGAGGTTGTAGAAAGCTGCGTAATGTTGATGTTGTCGTTTCAATTGCCGGTTAAAGTGGTGATCCTCATTTTATCTAGGTTCGATATGCATCCCCAAAATGATTGAAAACTTAACAACGATACCTTCCCTAACCTTACGCATCTCAAGAAATTTTCTTAATGTTTCGTATCATCTTGTCGGTTTCTGTATTCACACACTTATCCCGTCAGTCACAACATAACAACATAATATATTACATTTAGCCAAGCCTAAAAGCGGAGCTCCTCAATTATTAAGTTTTTGTTTACAATCATTTATATAACTAATTAAAATGTGAATGAGATACCGCATTTATTAACCAGTCTGGCTTTTGAACAAATACACTTGTCAAGTCAAAACTTAAACAGGAAAACTTTCTCGTGTGTACAACCGGCTTCATACGCTCGAAGCACGTAAAGATTCACAAAAATATAAACCCAACTTCAGTTAGGTTAACTTAATCACGAAGACCAAAAAAAATCTTTAAAATTGTGTTTTCCCTCGCAAAATAAATGATATTTCTTGCAAAGTAAACTGTCAACGGGCTATGTCAAAATCTATTTTATGTTCTTCATGCACTTAAAACCAAATAGACACGTTGCAAAGGTTTACATTGCAGAGGTCTATCGAAACAAATTGTTGGGGGCCTGTGGTATTATATTTTATTACTTCAGTCGCCATCTGGATTTGGAAAGAGAACTGGTTTGAGAAATCAGTACATGTACGTAATAAAGACACAATGTTTGGCCAATAATTTCACGCAACAACTAGCAAGTGGCAATGAGGTTTGGTTCGCCAAATATAACTCAAGTGAATTATATACAAGTATGAAAAATTGCACGAAGTTCGACTAAGGCGAGGTCATTTGTCACCTGACCTTAACTTGGTATAACAAGGGTTTGATATTATCACTGCCAAGGTTCTATCCCGATGAAGCCTTGGCAGTTATCGCGTTTGTCAGCGATCCAAAACAATCCTTTTTAACATGAACTTAGGAAAATCTTCTAGTTACACACAGGGGACACGGCAGTGGGGATTATAACACTGAAGTTTCACCTGAGGCGGGGGAAAGTTTAAAATATAACATTGTGCAAATGTCACGGAATTCGAACGAGCGGTAAATTACAAGAGGGAGCTTGCACAATGAACACATTATTGCACAAAAAAGAAAAGTGGAATACGAATCTTGCAGTTAGCTTATGAAATTAAAGTTTACTTGCTTAAGACTATGAAATTTGCTCATCGTGCTTTTTTGACTGATGCGAAATTACGCTTACTCACCCTTCCGTAAACAAGTTGTTGTTTGCTGCTTTTCCTCTTGCCTTTGCCTGTTTATTCTAGCATTCTCTTGTTCCGCTTGGCGAAGTTCTGCGCTACAGTTTTGCCTGCTATGTCCGTCTCTTCCCGCTCCGCTTTGCGACTTTCTTCACTGTAATTTTGCCTCCGTTCTCTATCCCTAACTCGCTCTCTTTAGCGATGCTCTTTGCTAGCTCTTTGCCTGTTCATTCTTACCCTCTGCCGCTCTCTTTCCCTTTGCTCTTCACAAAAACCCTGTATTCTGTCTATCTCATTCACTCTGCTGTTACCTGTTGGCATCAAAGCTATCGTCTTTCGTTTTTCTCAAGACATGTGCACTAGTCAGGGACGTAGAGATGGATGTAAGATTTGTACAATGTTACATTTTAAACTTTCCCCCGCTCCTCGGGTGAAACGTGAATGTTGCAATCCCCACTGCCATGGCCCCTGTGTGTAGCTAGAAGATTTTCCTAAGGTTTTCATAACATCATTGCAATTGCTAGTAGAGACGTTATGTATACCTTTGCAGCGCGTGGAATCAGGAAAAATAGCCAGGAGCGAACAGAAAGGAATGGTACCCAAACCCAGTGACAATATAAAACCCTTGTTTTCAAACGCCACCTTGAAGTGCACTTTTTACTAAACATTTTTACACCTTAGTCGGACTGATCTTAGCCTGCTTTGTTATTATTTTATCACCAATGTTGCTGCGCTGGAGAAAGCAGGTTCTCTTAGCATGCATCTCATCCTTTGCAAGCGTCGACTCCGTTGGCTCGGCGGTCATGTACGTCGCATGGAGGACGGCCGTATACCAAAGGACCTCTGGACTCTCTTTCTCTGGTGAGCTGACTACGGGATGCCGCGCAATAGGTCGGACAGCACTTCGTTTCAAGTATGTCTGCAAGCGTGACCTGAAACTCACAGTCATGGAAACAGAGAGCTGGGAGTCGCTTGCACTTGATAGCGCAGGCTGGGGTCAAGAGTGGGGTCAAGGGGGGAGAAGAGAAAAGGATCTTATAGCTGAAGGAAATGAGTGAAATGAGGAAAGCGAGGCAGGGAAACGCAGTGGACACCCTGCACTCTGAATTTGTGTGTGTCCGCTGCGGCAGAGAGTGTCATGCAAGGATCGGGCTGCTGAGCCATTCGAGAATGACTACATGGCACATACCATTGTCTCTCGAGACAGAAGGATGCCTACTACTACTACTACTACTACTACTACTACTACTACTACTACTACTACTACTACTACTACTACTACTACTACTACTACTACTACTACTACTTTAATGCAAAAGTCATACTAGTCGTCATACTTGCATGATTTTACTTAGTATTCCCTAGCCTTATTTAAGACTGTTATTATATTATGTTATTATTTCTTTCAAATTCTACCTATTCATATTGTATTACGCATTTGATCGCACTATAGTTAAACTGGGCAGCAGAAGAAACATTTTTCAGAGATCATTAGGCTTCAGTTTGGAAAGAAACGCCATACATTCCTCTTTGATTTTTACTAATTTTAATTCCATTATCCAATTGATGTTATATTTACATTGCCATTATTGTAAAGCGCCGCTTGATCTTTGAGAAGCGCTGCGCTATCTAAGTTATGTATTATTATTATTATTATTATTATTATTATTATTATTATTATTATTATTATTATTATTATTATTTGTTGAAAATCATTTAGTTAATACAGAAATTATTAAAAGCATAAAAACATTCCTTTCCAATTATAAAAACAGTTCAACTTCATTGTTCACTGACATACCCGCTAGTTTTAACAAACCGTTACTGTCCCCGTGCCCCCGGAGAAATGCTCAGGTACAAAAGCGCAATACCACGGCCATATCCTCGATCCTCCTTCTGGGGGTGGGAGAAGGGGATGGTTTCAATTGACTAGTGCATCAACCTTTACAACCAACACAAATCGTTTATCTAAATTGGCTTTGATTGAGCATAGTATCCCCTTTAATTAAAAAAAAACAAACAAACAAAAAAAAAAACAAAAACAAAAACAAAACAAAAACAGACAAATGCAATGCTGCCACGCTATTTCCCGCCAAGGAGAATTGCCAGAACATTCCGATCCCCAGAGACTGTCTTGCCTCCCCATTTCTACCCCGACATTCTGTATGGGCGGGCGTACGCTGACATTATAACCAAAATTTCTCCCATCGATAGATTTCCCAAAAAAATCTTACAAATGGTGCTCCGCTAACGCTCTTCAGGCTCCTGATCTCCGCTAGTAAGGGGACAAAGAACTTTGCTATTGACTTACCAGTACTTGAATTCGGGTTCTCAAGATATATAGACCAGTGTCTTTACCACTACACTACAACGACGGGCATCATTGCTCAGTCCAACACAATTATTTTCATTATTATCATTATTTTTGTATAATGAGTCAATTTATATGCATGTATAATAACGAAAACTAATTCTAACTTGACCATGCTTTTTTTCTAAGTTTAATTTAGGCTCCCAAATAGTTTCTTCAATTCATCTGAGTGCATATGCAACCTAGGTGAAATGAGGATCAGCACTTTAACCTAGGTAAAAACGCATTCTACCTGAAAACCGATTTTACCGGAAACAGAGACACATCATCAGTTAGCTTTAGAGAATGAACTCACCACTTGCATTAATGCGAGAAATCCTGCGAAAACATTATCAAAAGTCACTTTGGAGTTAACCCAACGATATCCGTTAGGATTCGCAAGGCATTTAGTTTTGCTTGGGACCACACTTGCAGGTAGAGGCTCGTTGTCTTTATCGACGCACTTGTAAAACTTTCCAGCAAAGATATGAACCCCAAGAATGCTGAATATTAACCAGAAGAGAAGTGACACCAAAAGGACATTGCCAATGCCTGGAATAGCAGCAAACAGTGCGTTCACAACGACCTGAAAAAAATGGCATTAACGTGATGGATATCTCTCACCGACAAACGACAGTTTGCCGATTCAAGAAAAATCGGTCGGTGAAGACAGAAAGACAAGAAATCGAAAAATATTAGTACCCTCATTCCTTCCAGTCTGGAGATTGCTCGCAGTGGTCTGAGCGCCCTCAACGTTCTCAAGGAACGAAACACAGACAGGTTTTTGTTCTCGAAGACACAAGCAAGTGAGATCTGGCGAAAAATGGTAGAAATACGCTTAAATACTGAAATTAACCTGTTAAATTTCTCCGGTTTTCAATCGGAAAGATTTAAAATTTGGGTGCATTGATAATAATAATAATAATAATAATAATAATAATAATAATAATAATAATAATAATAATAATAATAATAATAATAATAACACTTATATAGCGATACGTTCGGTGTTCGGTGTTTGGATACGATACGTTCGGCGTTCGGCGTTTGGAGTGTGAGAATAAATAAAACAAATCGTTCCATTCGTTTGCCCAACTACTAAAGTACAATTTATAGCGATGTTAGAATAATTTTCACTAAATTAAGTTCTTATCAGTAATTTGTTTTTAACATTTCTTTCAAGTGACTCAGCAACTAATAATGAACGGCAACAGCCGATGCAAAGTGGACTCGATTGGATTGCGTGGGTTCCGATTCGATTGTGCAGATTTTCTTTCTATTTGCCCCTACACAAAACAATAGATTTGTTCAGCCACTGACCGAAACAATAAACGCGTCCAAGCAATTCCAGGGTGATGAAAAGTACTTAACGAGGCCAAAGCCGATGACTTTTAACACGAATTCTGCAGTGAAAATAGCAGCAAAGACGTAGTTCAGTATTTCCAGCGTTGTTTGAAGTTTGGGCTTCTCGTGGAGGTGAATGTCTTCAAAAATCTGCAAGAAATTAAAAGGAAATAAACTTAAGATTTGTTCGTGGTAACATACTGCAATCGATGTATTCTTTTGCGACGTTTCGGCTCTCCCTCACCCCCCCCCCCCCCCCCCCCTTTCTCCCTCTCTCTCTCTCTCTCTCTCTCTCTCTCTCTCTCTCTCTCTCTCTTTTACTTAAAGAGGAATGTAGACGTGGGCTCGGTACATGGATGAAATCTTGATAGAACATTCTGACGTAAAAGGGCAAAGTGAGAACCACACTATCACACTGTGTATAAAGAAAGTGGTCGGAAAATGTTCCCCGATAGTTTTATCGTGCATAACATTTTTTTTCATATCATTTGTTGAGGAACGCATGCTGACTCAAATATTGAATACGACTTTCGCGCACGAAGACAAGAACAGATGTGACAATTCTTCTGTTATAGCTAAATGACAAATCTATCCTGACATGGTTATTAAAAAAATAATAATAATAATAACTTGATTCAGATATAAGGCGGAAGAAGAACATACCAGTGTGAAACTACTGAAAAAAACAGTCGCAAGAATGAACCATTCAAAGTACTTCTTTTCCACGAGAAATCGCACCCTGCACCGGAACTTGAGCCAACAAAAATGACGAGGAGAAAACGGTTTCCACAATGGGCAGTCAACACAGTATTCTGGCAAACAGTCATCTATTTCAATGGTATATCGCGTTGGACGAGGAGGTTGCATTCCTGCGTCGCTTTCAACATTGATTTGATCATCGCGATCCATTTTACAACCTCTTGTCAGGGTACCGCTGGGGGACATGTCAACACCATTCGTGGGATCTGCTTCTTCCTTGTTTATACTTTTTGAGTCTTCTATTTCTAACAGACTACCTAGTGCGAAGGATAAAATAAATAAAAAAAGTATATTTTTGTGAATATACCACATTCATTCTAAAATAAGGTCAGGATGTCATCAAGTTCAGGCAAAAAGATACCAAACCTTTATGTAGCCATAAATAATTCTGAATCCTTCTGCACCACCATGTATTTCCATTGTGCTCCACAAACAAGTTACAGCGTTTGACTATCTGTTAGTCATGGTCCATATTTACTTTATCAACATTTAATACAAAAATAACAATTACAATACTGACCTAATTCAGCTCGACAGTTTCCTTATTAAAGACTCTGTTTTAGGGCATAGGGACTTTCATATATAGGAATCGCAAGAAAAGCAGCGGTTTTGAGCAAGGAACATCAACCGAAACTGAACATTTTACATTTACGTGCAGTGACTGCGCCCAAATTTTCATGCAAATTAAATTGTCGCTGCAAGTTGAAGGCACTCAGTAAAAAATACAAATCATCACACATCTTAAATAAAGAACTCCTCATGTCCGGTTGCATTTTCCGCCTTTATCTGACTTATGCATTAATGCCCTCAGTCCATACTTTTCCTTCTCACCTTCACCCGTTGTATTGCCACACTGTTTTTCGTAACTTTTGTCCCGCTCGGGTTCGCATATCGCTAGTGAGCCCCCTGTATGTACATCTGAGCAGTGGATACTCTCCAAAACTTGCAGTTCGTACAGACGAAAAGACTCACGATATTTAGCCACAAAGAGACGGGACTTGCGCGTTTTCAATAGTTTTCCAACGGAAAATCTTGATGGGCTTTCTACAGACTGAGCGTCATCGTTGTTGTCTGTCTCTCTGAAGTCAAACGCATTAACCAAAAGGGCTACGAATAAATTAAGGACCTGGAAAAAAGAGAGGCAAATGATAGGTCGATGAAAATCAATTCCCTTATTACGGTCTTATAAATAAATATGAGGGAAGGTTTCACACATATTAAACGAAAGGTGTTACAATTGAACCCACTGGGAACTCGGAAAAATCCGAGCCCCAGATGGGATTCGAACCCACGACCCTCCGTGATCTAGTACGGATGCTCTAACCACTGAGCTACTGGGGACTCTATGGTGAAAAAGGGTGAAATGTGGGTATTTGACTCGAGCTGCACCACGCAGCCACAGAGTCAAATATCGGCTGACAGCATAGCTCATGACTGCACCGCGCAGTCACATTGAGAGCATCATTGAAATCCAGTTACCTGTATTTCTGTGAACGATGCGGCCAACCAACCACATTTCACCCTTGCTCACCATAGAGTCTCCAGTAGCTCAATGATTAGAGCATCCGTACTAGATCACGGAGGGTCGTGGGTTCGAATCCCATCTGGGGCTCGGATTTTTCCGCGTTCCCAGTGAGTTCAATTGTAACACTATTCATTTTATAAGTAAATAGGAAGTAGGAAGACCTATCTTCAGTTCTGTCCGTGTGTTCGTCTTTCTGTCAACGTCGGTCAACTATCAGCCAGCCATGCCCGAGCCAGTCAGTCAGTCAGTCAGTCAGTTTGTTATAAACACAGTTAGTCAGTTGGTCAAAATTGACAATCACACGCCGATTTTATACAATCATCAATAAGTATCCACAAACACTCCTTACAATAAAATTTCCAACCACGAGGACCGCGAGAAAGAACAGTGTAGCCTTGCCTGGACTGGTAGCCCTCATGCAACCCCACAGAGGCTCGATCCATTCCCCACACAACACTCTGAATACCATCATGATTGCATGCCAGAAGTCGTTAAAGTTCCATCGCGGCACACCTTCTTCACCAAACTTGTCCTTAGTGTAAGCCTTTCCAAACACCTTAATTCCCAGTACAGCAAAAATATACATAACAACACTTAGTATGAGGGTAATATTTCCCACGGGCTCCACGCTCCTCGCTATAGCCTTCATCAACCTTTCCATGGTCTTCCAGGACTTGGCCAAGCATAGGACTCGTATCTGAAAGACAATTCGTTTAGACCTACATGCATAGTTCACTAACTGACTGTCATAATGCGGCCTGGGTCATAGGTATTGTAATTATTTCATGGAATATTTATCAAGCCTGCTCTGTAGAGAAGCGAGACTCGTTCGAACGATATACCAGTGAGACAGAGCGTATTAGTATATACTAAAACAGTGGATAGCGTTGAACGCGGGCGCTGATTGGCTCGTCAAACTCCGAATATCCTGTGCTATTTACCTCCGAGCAACTCGAGAAAAAATGGCGTCCCGATTTGCATCCGTGACAAGTGAAGAAAACATCCAAATTAATTTTTTGTGCTGTATATTACCTCACTGTTTTAGTATATACTAAAACAACTATTCACCTCAGTGTCGGTGGCTAGCGTTGGATATTCACCTCGCCACTTCGCGGCTCGGTAATTATCCACCACTAGCCACCTCCACTTCGGTGAATAGTTGTTAATTATACCCGTTTTTTTTTGTGTGTGTTAAATTTCTTTTTTGTTGTCGACGGAACTTCGCCCCTAGACACAATTTCAATAATAAAGAAGATGAAATTGAATACGTGATGACAAAAGAATTTGAGGTAGCAAATCTCAGTGCCCCATGGAATCTATTTTTAGATCGCGTCCCGTACTGCAATGGTTATTTTCATCTGTTGTTACAATTACCGCGCGGTCCATTTTTACACCAACTGACCAATTAGGTGTCTCCTTTGAAGTAACCACGCAGTATGACACGCGGGAATTTATATTAAAATAGATTCCTATAGTTTTCAGGGGAATATGGCCAAACATTGGGGATTCGCTTTCTTACTTTCTTTTTCTGTCCTCCAATATGTTGCCGTATGGGGCACATGACAATTTAATATAAGGATCTGGCGAAAGCTAGAACATTATTCTGGTAAATTTGAGACCTAGAATTCGATAAATATATCATACTCCTCTGCTTACCAGTCTCAATGTTCTGAACACGCTAAGCCCTTCGGCCGATTTATAAAAGTATCCCAGAAGGCTCCCTGCCACTACAGTTGTATCAAACACGTTCCATCGGCTGTGCATAAAAGCAATTGGTCCTACGGCAACGAAGCGAAAAAGAATCTCTAATGCAAAGATCGCCGTGAATGCCTGTATGAAATAAATGAAGGAACAAAGAAAACAAACATTACAAAATTAATTTAATGTAGACCTAGAGTGTTTGTGTGGCAAGCGATTTAAATACGCCATATTATTAGTCCAATGCTCCGCCCACGGGGCGGAAATGGGACGCTGTTAATGAATATTTGTGTGAGATGTTAAAAGTTATCAGTGTGCTCAAGTCGGTCTATCATAGTTGGTGTTATTTGTACACTGTAAACAGATTGACTCAAAATTTTCACTTACTAAATTGATGTTGTCCAGAACTTGGCGAAACTCCGGATCAATTCCATGATGGTACAATGCCAGAACAATAGTGTTCAATAGTATCAACGTCACAATTGCAACATCGAAAGCAGAATGCGATGTGAGATCCTTCAGGCTCTGGCGAATCCATTTCCACCATGATATAACACGTAACACACCATTGGACTTTGAAACACTTAACCCAGCCCTTTCTCTTGTTACACAACCAGGTAAGAGGCAGTGACTAAATTCGGCCCGTTTCTCTGCTTCATTTTCTTTGGTAGAAGAGCCTTCCTTGAGGTCACCGTCTTCAAGGGCGTCGCCTATTTCCACAGCGTGGCCACCATCGATGGTAGTTGACTTAGGTTCCGGCGGTTTACTTCCGTCTAAAGGAATCAGACGTTTCAAAATTTTCCTATCTGCTTGGTATGTCGATCCAGTTCGACGAAAAAGAATCCTCTTTTCTTTCTAGAGTTTACGAGGAGTAAAAGGAAAACGTTGAGACACTACTACATGAAACAAAGTAATACCGTTCCCTTTAAATAGCTCGCAGTGGGAAAAATCCTGAAGAAAGTCAAGATTAAATTAATGACACCATTACTTGAAGGCTCCTACTGCCAGAAAATTTAATCATTAAATTGTCAATTAAATCGTCCACAGTTAAATTACTCAGTTACTGAAATTAATCAATTATATCGCCCTCAATTAAATTAAATTTCTATCCAATTAAATCGTCCTTGCTTTTATAACAAATGGTCGTTGGAAAAGCACTCCCTTACTTAATAAAGTCCATAAACAAAATCTCCCTGTTTCTCAAAGAAGACTTTCGCTTGATCAGTTCAAATCTCTATATTATTCTTCAGTTACCTTTACATGTTTAGTGGCCATGTTTTTTCTTTAAGTTTTTTAAATTTTTTTAATAACTAAACAACATTTTCTTTTTGAATGGATCCCAGTTGCAGGTCACGGAGGATCAGATAAGTGCTGAAAATGTGGACGGAAATAAGCTAATCACAGTGCGACACTGGTTGTTCGAGTCCGCAAGTTAACGCAGCTCGATACGATACTTTTATTCGTGCTGTTCCGCAATTCCAAAGTTTTCTTTTCTTATTTACGGGTCTTAATCGTGTTATTAAAACATTGTGCCTTACCAAGTACTTTGTTTGCCTACTATGGCAAACTTGTAAAAAATATATATGTTATTATTTAAAGAAATCCCGTTGTTGCGTGAAAACATAAAAAGAATTCAGCATTCCTCCTTGCTTGATTACCAAATATACAGGTCGAGGAGTACCCTGTAAAAAGGTATTTCATACTTTCATCCAGTAGCCTTGGCGAATGTTAAACCTTCTAACCCCGAACTTATATAATTAGTATGTATTTGAGCAACATATTTACAATACTAGAAGTGCAGGCAGAGCTTCAACAATTTTAGAACAAATATCAGAAAGTTATTTGTTCAAATCTAAGATTTCAACCATTGAGTCACTTGAGACTGACAGCGGTGTTATTTAGGATCCTAAGAAGATCTCGCAGAGCCTTGCTAAATACTTTTCTAATGCAATTGCAAAACTGAGACAGCGTATGACTTCTGTATTATCGGCCCCCAGACCACCTGCAAATCGATCCTCAAACAACTTCAAGCTTTCTCAAGTTAGTGAATCCTTTGTAGCTAAAGAACTTAAGAAACTGCAAAGCAACAAATCTACTGGATTACATAATATCCCAGCACGACTTCTCAAGAACGGTGCCGACGCACTTGCCACACCCCTAGCAATACTTATGAATAGATCGATAAATGAGGGGTCTATTCCCGCAAGCTGGAAACATGCCATCGTAACTCCAGTGTCCAAGTCTGGTTCAAAATCTGATACCTCCAATTATCGCCCAATCTCGGTTCTGCCAGTCGTTGCAAACATTCTAGAAAAGGCAGTACACGAAATGGTGTATAATTTCTTACTAAAGCACGAGCACCTATCTTCTTATCAATCCGGTTTCCGTCCACTACATTCTACTGCTACAAGCCTAATCGATATTACAAACACTATTCTGCATAACATCGACAAAGGAAAACTTACAGGCCTGGAATTTCTGGACCTATCTAAGGCTTTTGATACCCTCGACAACGAATTACTACTTACGAAATTGGCAGATTTTGGCCTTCAGTGATTTGGTTCAATGCGTATCTTACTAATAATACCCAAAGTGTTAACATTAATGGCATTCAATCTGACGCTGAACCCATATTATATGGTGTGCCCCAGGGGTCTGTCTTGGGACCTCTACTGTGCATAATGTACATTAACGATCTAGCGTCAGTAAGAAAGTACTGTAAAGTCCATCTTTACGCTGACGACACCCTGTTTTTTTTTTAAAGCAGCTGTGTGCAAGCTATTGAGGCTGTTCTGTCCCAAGACCTCGACCACGTTTTCGGACGGTTGAACCAAAACTATCGCATCTTAAATCACTCGAAGACCAAAGTTATGCTTATGGGAACCCACCAAAAACTGAGCTCAGTCCAGTCATTCACAGTTAGTGTTAATGACAAAGATCTTGAAAGGGTATACAAATTTAAATTTCTAGGCGTGATTCTGGATCCATGCCTTACATGGAACGAGCACATTGAACATATCGGAAATAAAATCTCGTCCCGCCTTGGAATGCTACGTAGAGCCCGAAAAGTCACCCCAAAAGAAGCTTGCATTACTCTGTTTAATGCTATGGTTCTACCGTTATTCGATTACTGTTGCGTTGTGTGGGATGGTTGCGGCCAGGGAAACAAGAACTACCTTGACCGTCTTCTCAAGCGAGCTGCGGGAATAATTGCGGGTCGCAAGGCTACCGATACCGATATACAGCAAACATTGAAGTGGCCATCCCTACAATGCCGCAGAGAACACCAAAAGTGCATGCAGGTCTATAAGTGTATCAATGGCTTGGCTCCGGCATATCTACTAGACGGCTTCCACTCCTCGGAGCAGATCCATAACTACGACACTAGGAACAAAGACCTTATCCGCCTGCCTCTTGCCAAAACTACTAAAATGCCGCCAAATCCTGGAACACTCTTCCTCGTAACTTACGCCATGATCAGTTTTTCACTAGTTTTAAACTGAGAGTCAAGAAACATCTAAATCATCTTAGTTAATTTTTCACCTTCATGATCTCTTCGAATGATTTTTTGCTTTCATTTATATATTTTATTACTTATTCATAATTTATCATTTTGTACAGATCTCCATTTAAACCAGCTATGCTGAACTGGAATTTCTGTATAAATAATGTATATAAATAAATAAATAAATAAACAAATAAATAAATTTCCAACAGTTATTGGTCGTTAATTATTTTTTGGAATAGTGTTCCTCTTGTAATCAGAAAAAAGGGGTATAATTCTTTCAAGAAATCTTTATATCGTCATTATATAGCTCAATCGGTCACTTCGGAAAATTCCATAATACTCTTTGTTTGTTTCCCTAAATTTTGCATAAGCATTGTTTTTTGTTAATTCGATCTTGGGACCATTGTAAGTCCCAAGAGAAACTGGAAACAATGCTTATGTAAAATCTGGGGGGACAAACAAAGAGTATTATGGTATTTTCCGAAGTGGCCTATACTTATATCTACTCCTCTTCCAGTGTCATGTTTTTTCAATAACGCTTACTTTTCTTTATGTTCTGTCTTTGGATTTTGTAAGTATTTGTTTGTATTACTTTTTTTTACCGTCGTACTTAAGGTGATTCCCTAGAAATAGAGTTTGCCATTGATTTCCTATGAAACTTCGCATATTGGTGTAACATGTCAAAGATATGATCAAAATTTGATAAACAAGTGGGGGGGGGGGGGGGGGGGTCACTGTGCTTATTTCCATGATACAACGCTGAAGAATACAGCGGAAAAATTTAGTTCGATTTTAAAAAAATGCCATTCAACGTATAACGCAGAGCGTGGTATCTTCTATGGTTAATTCAAGAACGTACCTGAGAGATTTATTTGAATGCCTTTCTGGATACTTTACCCTCCGAAATAAATTTAACTTTAGTGTGGGCTGTTCGACTTGTAATGGCTCTTTTGGTACAACTTTATGAAATTGCCAAAAAAAAAAATGCTATAGATTTTTGCTGATTTTTCCGCTACTGCATGACGATACCGTTCTCAGCAAGTCTATGAAATTAAAAAAAAGGGGGTCATCGTACTCGTTCAGGAGAAAATAGCCATTCCTTAACGGATTTATTAATGTGTCCGCGCTACTGTGCACACCAATAACGCAAGAAATTATGCGCAGTAGGGTTACGCAATGCAAAACCAGGGAATCACCTTAACTAATTAAAATATAATAAGCTAGGGCATCTAATTAGTCCTCTATATTTTGACCTTTCTTCTCCGTTAAATATTATCTTATGGAGGGAATTCATAAAAATATATATATTTAAACTTTCTTTGAAACTTCACAGTCGGAAATTGACACGAAAAAAGACGAAGGAAACCGGTCGGACAAAATATTCCACTGTTACCTCTTTTTCTTCGGAACATAGCTCAAGCTCATATGACAAGTATACCACAGCAAGCACCAGGTTCATGAGATAAAACGAACAAAAGAAGATTCCAATGATAAAATAGGGGACATACAGGGCTCCAGAGGATCTGATAATCTAAAGAAGATAGCAGCATAAGTAAATACTATTCGACTTAAATCGTAAGATTTTAAGAAAATGGATAAAATTACAAAACAGTGCAGTAGGGAAAGATTAGAAGGAAACTGCCGAACCACTGATGATATACGTTCTGCCGAACCATACGTGCTAGTCTACCTGGTTGTACCAGTTTTTTTAAATAAGTCCATATTATATAACGCTCCTAATGCTTTTCTAAGCTGCCATTTGTTGGCAAGAGTCACACGAGCATCTAAGAGAAAATTATAGGAAAAATAGCCCAATGGAAAAATTGATGAATTTCCGAAGCATCGTGGCCAGTAATTAAGTAGGCTGAATTACGCCA
Source organism: Montipora capitata (assembly GCA_949126865.1). Lineage (NCBI taxonomy): Eukaryota > Metazoa > Cnidaria > Anthozoa > Scleractinia > Acroporidae > Montipora > Montipora capitata. The sequence goes on along the minus strand of OX421455.1, from coordinate 26,959,769 downwards.
TTGTTAGTAATAAATATACTTAGGGTGCGTTCGATTAACCGGATTAGGAATACACGGAATAAAAGTTGGAAACCCTTCGTTTTTACGGAGATTCGCTTTAAAATTGTCAAACACCTGCTAAAGTGCTATTTTGCACATATCTTTGTAAGCCTTGCTGTTTCAAGATGCCAAATGTACCGTTTTAAATCATCGCTCCATGTATGCTTATTCCGGAATTGGGTCAACCGAACGCACCCTTGAATTACAATGCATGTAACTCCCCACGGCTTACGACAAATCTAGGTATTATCCATTCCGAAAGGACTAAATCACTTGTAAAATACCTTGTCGTACAGGTTTTCCCAGTAATCCATCGTCAGTATTTGTAGAGCCATTACTAATGACCATCCAATGTTGTCAAATGTTGTGTAACCGTGGTCAGGGTTAGGACCAGCGTTGGCCATACACGTGTAATTGACTGGACAAGATCTGCATTAGTGAAAGGGAATAAATGTTAACTACTGTATCATTCATGATTAAACACGCGGATTCTAGAGTTAACGACTTTTATCTTCGACTATTTCTCTTTCATTTCTGCCACCAATCATTTTTTTGTAATCAGCTGCAGCTGACGAACCGTCGAAAACAGAAACCGAGAGAGTGGATCAAAATGAGCCAATCAAGATGTTGGCTGTCACATGCAACTTTACAAGTGTTCCGCCACTGTTATTTGACTCCAAAGTTCGTAAGTTGACGAAAGGTGTAATCATCATACAAAAATGAGCAAAGCTATTATCACCTGCGTTGACTTCTCGCCGACAATAAACCGAAAATAATGGATCACTTTAATCGTGTTTTATTTAGGCTACCAAAAAAGAAATGGTGACGCCGCAAGGTTCAGGCGATCACGTGGTTGTCATTCCAAACCGGGCATAAATAAACACTTCAGTCAAAAACCAACTCAGAGACGGCATCTTTTAGTACAAAACCCCGCCAAGAAATTCAATATTATCTGACTAAAGCATCTTTACGACTAATTTTCTATTAGACGCTAAAAAATTAGCATTGAGCCATAACATTTACCCAGCAGTTGATCCGTTCCCGCAAACCAAAGGTTCTTCTTCGTGAATAAACCAAAAACCTTTGGGATAAAGAAAAGCTCATCTGAGCTGCGAATAAGTCATAAGAGAGCGTAAAGGAGAAAGTAAAAAAAAAAAAAAAAGAAGTGAAAGTTTCAATGGAGTGAGAGATTGTGCGCTGTTTTGGTGTGAGGTCAATTTCTAAAATGGGTAGACGTTTTTCATAATTGGCGCCAATCATATTATATGGACAATAAATACACCGAGCCGATGATTGTGATGACGTGATTGTAAAGAGTGTTTGATTGCTTAGTTTCAAACAGACTCTATGCTTTAGAACCTTTTAATTTTCTGCCGATCTTGAACATTTAAAACAAATGAATTGAATCTATTTACTTAGCTAAATTATCAAAAGCTTTGAATTTGTAACACCAAAGACACCGATCAACGGATGGTGTTCACGTCACCTTGTGTTGATGGACGAAAACTATAGATTTATTTTGCTCTTATATTACTCCAGCATTTGCACATTCACGCAGTTCTGATCATTCCCATTAGTCACTGGATGCAAACCACCTACATTAATAGAATTGAATTGAGGACGATGCCTACTAATTCAAGGGTATTTTTGCGCGGTTGTATGAATATCATCGGAAAGCAGATCTTCAGAAGTGTTATTGAAATCCAAAAAGAAAAGAAAATTGGCGCTAACCACACATTTTTCAAAGATAATTAATCAGTAATATTTGTAATAAGCTTTAAACCAATAATAATAATAATAATAATAATAATAATAATAATAATAATAATAATAATAATAATAATAATAATAATAATAAGTCTATTTGAAACATGATAGGAAATTGCCCAGATTATTGTAATCCGCAGTTTCACTACGATCCGCACTTGCAAACAAAGTGGAAGTTTGAAATAAGCACAATAATAATAATAATAATAATAATAATAATAATAATAATAATAATAATAATAATAATAATAATACATAGCCTATATAGTGCAGCACTTCTGAAAGATCCAGCGGCGCTTTACAATAATGGTAACGTAAATATAACATCAATTGGATAATGGAATAAAAAATAGTAAAGATCAAAGGAGAAAGTATTGCGTTTGTCTCCAAACTGAAGCTTAATGATCTCTGAAAAATGCATGGTTACCCCCAATTTTCTTTTTGTATACCAAGAGCAATTACTAAGTTCGGCTTTCTCCACATAGTTTTAAACAGCGCAAAAAATATCCCTGCATTAGTAATCACTATACCGAGAGGAAACCCGAGTATCTGGAGATGCGCAGGACGGATGCGCAATAACGATAGTAGGCACCGTCCTTAAGAGTAAAGCACATGCCACATACTTTGATTGAGGGCTCGTTCCTTTAAGTTAACTGAAAGGTTGCCTTTTGGAATATTGAGAATACACTTATTTCTTAGCTCTCCAGAGAAAAGCTGCAGACCAATAAGCGCCATAACACCAAGGAAAAACAAAAATAAAACCATGACATCACTCAGCAGCTTCAAAGAACGCAATAAGGTGTTTACCATCGCACGGAGACCTTTGAAACGAAAAAAATCTCGTTTGTGTTAGCAGGAACCATTAACAGGAGCGCAAAAATTTAACATAGCTGTGTTACAGCATATTTTTGCAGACCTGATTATTTTCAGATTGACTCTTTCGCAAGACCAGACATTTTGAACTTAAATCGTAAATCCTATAAAATAGTTAATTTTTGCCAATGTATTTGAAAAATGGACCCTGTTCAGTGCTGTAATAATTATACTTACTTTAAACAAATTGGTCTAAAGTACCTTGATTTCCGAAAGTCCAGCAATATAGACCTCATATAAGAGTTGTGTGTAGTTGGTCATTAGCTCCCAAGGTACGTTTTTTGCCTCGTTCGATTAATTAAAAAATCGAATGAAAATCGATGGGAATTTGAGTTTCTATTACCTTAAAGGAAACACCATGAATTACATCGATTTTGAAAATGAAGCCCCAGTGTCTTAGTTAAGATTACTCGATAGTAAGTAATCAGATTTATTTATTCATATATATATATATATTTTTTTTAAACTAAAGAAGAGAGCTCAGTATTGGTTGAGGGTTTAATCAAAGCCTTTTCAAAAGCATGCAATGCAAGGTCTACCCTAAATGTGTAGTCTCGAAATTTACTCCAACTGGAAAATAGAAACTGCTACTTTTCGTTTTATAATTTCTCAAGGAGGCGAATTTCTATAGCTAATAGCAATCTTCCCCCACTAGAAAGCAAACTGTTTTTATTCATTCTGAATTACCTTTCAAGGCAGAAAATGTTCTTAACGCTCTAAGAACACGGACTGTCCTGATTCCTGTCAAATTTGCGATATTTGGTGCGACAGTAACATATCTAGAAAGAGAAGTTGGACATTGTCATTGAGCATATGAGGTTGAATCATAATAATATGAAACTACCCAGTTCATATGGTAAAGCCTTACTCTGAAAACTATACGGCGTCCTGGGAACGGTGATGACACGGTGGTAAGACCACTCGCATTCTATCGACTACACTGAGCTCTATGGTAGAGCACCTGATTGCAAATCAAAGGTTACAGGCTAAACAGGAGTCGAAGCGTTTTTTAATATCTCCAAATTATCATCGAAAACATACATGTACAACTCTCCATTTATTTAACGGGTTAAACATATAGCAACTCTAGATCTTCTCTCGTTACACTTGCGAGAATGTAATTATTATATTGCGACAACTTCTCCAGCAGTCCCAACCGACTAGCATGACATTTGTCACGTGATTTTGGCATTAGGGAATTAACCGTCAAAAATAATTTAAATTAGTAGTTACATTTTTGTTAACAACATAGCAGGCCGAAGAAGACTAAAGACCACCATTAAAAAAAATAATAAAATAATTAAAAAAACAAACAAACAATAAATTATTAAAAAAGACAAAAAAAAAAAACCGCTGGAATTAACAGAACCTCAAAAGCCATCGGCTTTTTTCCCCTAAACGCTCAAGAAGCACTTCATCGATTGGCGAAACGACGAAAGGACTGTTCGTTGATCTTGTCGATCGGATTACGCCGTCGGCAGGAAGAACTACCCAACACTTGTTCGATTTCCTTATTAATTTAACTTACGGGCCCGATAAGCACTTTAGATACTATTGTTATAGCAGCAGTATTTAGAAAAGTCAACATCTGTAGAAAAGTAAAAACCTCAGAAAGTCGCTCACTTTCAGCAAAACCTACCCAAGAACAACTACAAGGAAATCCAACCAGTTCCAAGCATCCCTGAGGTAGGCGTAGGCGTGAAAGATAAATCCTCGTGATAGGATCTTTAAGCACATTTCCAGGGTGTAAATTCCACAGAAAACATATCTGCATTTGAAGAAAAAAATAGATATATCTGAGTTAGCACTTGAATGCACACTGTGGCCGATGACAAGTCATACAATCAATGTTTTCAGGTCTTCCTGAGATCACAGAGTGGTCTACGCCCGCATGGAATTTCCATCCTTCCTCGATCTATTAGCTCGATCTTTTCACTCTGACGAAGGGCTAACGCTCCAAAGATCAGTTTTCCAAATCTTTCATGGTGGTAATTCGACCTTTATCAACTAGTTTGATAAAACCAAATTTTCATGTTAGAGGGAGTAGGGGTCAAATCACGTTCTGGTCCATGTTATGCAAGGAGTATGCAGCACTATCAGAGAGATTAATCAATGGAAGTTGGAAAGCTCATCACAGTTAGTTAAGCTCGAGTGCTGGTGGATAAGCATGGCAACTTGGTGTACAGCTACTGTGAATTGAAAGTATTTTCGGCGGAGTTCAGCTCAAACGAATGCAACTCCAATGCCGTTATTACTTGCCCATGCCATCGTTATCTATCTCACAGCTTATGTCCATTTGTTATATGAAAGGGAGTGTTTTACCGGGACATAGAATCAAGACGACCACTACATCCGGGAACCGAGTGGCGTACTTTTTGTGTGTAACAAGAGTGGTTTTATTGGACAAAGACATCACGATTCCCGCCTTTTTCCCCTCCTCTTTTTGTTTGTGCTAATACTCAGTATTCGTATTCAAACTCTATCAGCCATGTATATTTATTGTCCATATTAAAAATAATAATAATAATAAATAAACGAATAAAAAATAACACGTTACAGTGTGTTGCCCAGTTTCCGGCCGGTACCAGTTTCCGGCCAAAAAAAGGTAAACTCGGTTATTTTTGATGGGATTTTAACTCTTCGTCCACCGAAGCGATCCGTTGGAAGAAAACGAAAATCTCCGCTATCAACTGATGGTTTAGGCGGGCTCTTTGGTTGAGAAACGAGCGAACAAGAAGGGATTTTGTTCAGGTGAGTAAAATCTTACCGGCTAATTTTTGGCCTTTTCACTGCACAGCGAAGCTACCGTACATAAAGAAATAACTCGTTTAATAGGAAATAGTTCACGGAGCTTGATAATTTTTTGAAAGAATTTACATTGAAGATGGAAGTAGTTAAGGGACCTGTCATCATGAGCCAGAACTTAGCTGTTTGCGAACCTCAGAAGTCTAAATCCTAGCTAAGATTTTCACATACTACGCCAGTTTCCGGCCACTGATCTGCACTCACGGATAGATTGTTTAAAACTTATTTGAATTAATGAAATTTTATAACTTACTACTCGAGAAATTAATGAAATGTACACAGCTTAAGTAAGCATGGCGTAATGAGGTACATATTAACTCAGATGTGCTGTGTTAATTGCCCATGCCTCTTCCCAGAGAATATCGCGCGGGCTTTGTCAAGGTTATACCCTACCCATAGTTAGCAGCTATCTATGCCCTACCATACACCCCTAAGTAACCATTTTGCTCTAATCCCATAAAGTACAGTCGCTAAGCCACATCGAGATAGCGTTGGAAGTCCGTTTAGTCGAGCGGATTGAATGAAATTTCTGCTTTCTATTGATGGCCGGAAACTGGACTCGCTGGCCGGAAACTGGGCAACTTACTAGTTTTGCAAAAAATGGCATAATTTCTTTAGTACTTGAGGTGGGCAGCCGATCTCCGTACACTTTAAAGGTAACTAAATGAACTGTCTCTTGTAGAAAAATGAGAAAGTTTCCGTGCATAAACAAGAAGTTAGGGCGATTACAAACTAAAAGTGGCCGGAAACTGGGCAACATACTGTACCTCGAAACCTTACGTATCTTTTGTTCTCGTGGAAAGAACAATATCTCACGAGTTCATATCTTCTCTTGCCCGTGTAATATCCTCTATGTTCAAATTCTCGACTTCTCTTGTAAACAACCGTTTTGCATGCCTCCCGTCGGTGGAAATTTTGTAAATCTATTATGTTCAATAATTTGCTATGTGTCTTGTTGGCCCTAAAAATCCTTTCGAAGGAAATGTCCAATTTAGTATTTGTTAGTCAATTCCTCCCTTCTTGACTTACTCAGCTTCTTCTGGGGCACATTCAATGACAAGGAAAACACAGTTGGCTAAGATGGTAAGAATAACAAACGATTCGAAATATCTAAAATCAAAGTTAAGGGGTTGTATTAAAATGAAAAATGATAATTCTTGTGATTTCACTGGAGTATCAATTCGCTATCTCTGGAAAAAATTTTGGTTGTAAAAATCATTCAATTTCCGGCCTTTTAAGGTTATGTTTTGCAGGAGTCGAGGTTCCCTTATGGGAGACGATTGCGAAATTTGTCTCTGATCATGATTGGATTGTGGACTTCGGTTTGACAGATGCAAAAGTTCATTTACTCCCTAGATCAGGTATGCACTTATTTTCAGCTCCCAAAGGATACCGATTAGTCACCACACTAATAGCAAACCGTCTGACAGGGCTGAGGGGCCCTAGGAGACCCAATGAAGGAGCCTTGCTGAATCTGTAAACTTGATCTGAGCGTGATGTTCCACGGCGACGAATCACAATAAATGTATGGTTGCATGGGACCTACGAAAACAACACACTGAATCAGTGGTTAAAAAAGTGTGTAATTCAGCAGTTATTTTTGAAGGGTTAGCAGTAAGGGTATTTATAGTATGATCCACATGGTTGAATAACGAAGGGAGCTGAGTTCAAAATGCACGAAATTTTGCTTCCTTTGCACGACAGCGTCCTGTCTAAATTAGCCAGTATCAAAAATACCATAATACTGTTTGTTTGTCCCTCTAAAATCTTCATAAGGATTGTTTCCAGTTTCTCTTGGGACCATTGTAATTCCTAACAGAAATAAAAAAACCATGCGTATGCAAAAAATTGGCCACAAACAAGGAGTAGCATGTTTTTTCTTTGGAAATCCAAGGAGTTACAGTTTTAATCCTTATATTTGCCATTATTCCAATCAACAGCATAAATTTTCGGCGTTTTTTTGTAATTATGCACCAATTTTATCTAAATCGTAATACCACATTTTAGTTTGGGACGCGTTTAAAGCTACGGGAAAAAAAACGTATTCTCTTGAATGAATTAGCGTTATCGTTGTCAGAACAAGTATCGTTTCATCGTTACGGTTATCATTATGTTCATCATCATCATCATCATCATCATCATCATCATCATCATGACCAACACTAGCAGCATCATAGCTCACTTCAACAGAATCATCGCCATTATCATCGCTACCACATTCACACCACTACCATTTCCACCATCGTCAACAATACCATGTCCACTCATTCAAAATCGCCATGATAATCACCACCACCCAGGGGCGGTGGAGAGGGTGGGGCCGGGGGGCTATAGTCCTCCCCCTTCCGTCCCCCCAGGTTTTTTGTACGGTGTTGTTTACTCCTAAACTCCTCCCTTCTCCCCTAACACATCCGTGATCCAAACAAAAACGTAGCGCCCCTCTCCCCACTATAAAACGTACTCCTCGCCGCCTGCCACCATCTTCGTTATGGCAACCATCATCATCATCACTACGGTGACCATCATCAAAATTTTATGGACTGTCCATCATGACCGATGGTAACTGAGGAGTCGCTAGCATTTATTTGAAGTTGTCGTTAATGATGGCCCTTTATCTGTGCTGACCATACGGCATCCGAGTCCGAATATCACGAGCACATAACTTGCAGATGATGCCAGCCTTAGCGGCCCGTGACGTGATTGATGACGCAGAATTCTTCGCAATTTACTTGTTGCAAATATATTTTATTGTGGCTTTATATTTAAGTTACTATCCAGCGTTCCTATTCACCGTACAGTGGAACCCTACGCTATAGCTACTGGCCATGGACCTCTTTCACCGTTATTAGTACCAGCACCACCTGTCCATTTCAACTGGTTCTTGGTAATGATCGTTTCCATACTTGCGCGTCTCATGATCAGCACTAAACATTTGGGGACCTAATCGGTCCAATATAAATTTACAGTAATTGTCTTTAGTGTTTCAATTGACAGTTTGTCGGTGTTGGAGCAGTTTGTCGATAGAGTGTCATTATTTCAACGGAGTACAACGGAGGTAGGCTGATAGAAAATGAAATTATTGCAATATGGTATATTATCCCGCAGAGGCATCAGTCTTTTTACTTGCCAAGGGATGAATCGAAGGGGCGACCTCGAGTCGATAAATAATTTTGTCGTCAACGGTGCTTTCACCTGTGACATAACTTCTGAAAAAGTTAAATTTGCGCAGTATTTCAAGTCTTTGTCATTAATAATGACCACCAAGGGAGGATGAGGTCCTCAGGTCTTGAGACTGTCGGTTCTCCTATCTCTCTTTTGCTCCTATCGTGGGCTTGACGTAAAACTTCAGTTTTTTTTGTAGTCTTCGGGATCCAAAGGCTTTTTGTAATTCCGTGCTCCTATTGGTAATTAGTTGAATGCCTTCCAGGATCAGTGATAACATCGCCAAATCGTGAGGATAAAGTAAATCTCTCTTTGAACAACATTCTCAGACTCCTTACTTCTAGCTTGCAGTCGAGATAATTTGAACATCATTACTGGATTTTATGTGCATTCCCTATCACCCAAATGTTTTAAAACAGAGGTTATGAAATAGCTCACCCTGTTTAACTATTTTTTTCTTAGTGCGAGGCTTTCGCTAACGCTAGTATATTTCTGGACACTGAAACTCTTGCCTAAATGGTGTCCGGAAATCCTTAAGCCTTCAAAACGTTCGAATTCCACATCATAGATCTGTCCACTTTATCAAAAGCTTAATTTCAAATCAAGAAACAGATCATTAAGGCCTATCTGTCCGCTTATTGGATTTTTCTTGAATTTGTATCACACTAAAAATCATGTTATTGAGGGATCTATTTCTTCTGAAGCCACTTTGGCTGCCGTGCAAAGTTTCAGCGGACTTTTCATCATTGATATTGTTATTACTCTTACTAATAATATGTAAAAATTATCGTTATAATTACCCTTCCGATGCCTGCGTCGAAATCCACCAGTGGTTTGCTAATAAAGAACGAAGGAACTCGAACCACTTTGGCACTTTCCAGGTCTTCATCCGAGGATTCTGAGTTCTCAGATTTCCTTTCCATTTCTTTGTCTTCGAAATGAACTCTTTTAACCGACGACCCTTCGCCTTTTGACGAGTCTGGTTGTTCCTTTCTCCCAGGTTCCTTAATTGGGGCTGATTTTTCAGTTCTCCCTGTGAAAGAATGGAAAAGTAATAAAAACACAAACCAATTTTGAATTGGGAAGTGAATTGATTTCAAGTGTTGCAAAGAAATGTCTAACACAACAAAAAGTAAGTGCTGAGATGGCGCGGTGGTGAGAGCACTCGCCTCCCACCAATGTGGCCCGGGTTAGATCCCCAGAATCGGCGTCATATGTAGGCTGAGTTTCTTGGTTCTCTACTCTGCATCGAGAGGTTTTTTCTCCGGGTACTCCGGTCTTTTCCTCTCCTCAAAAACCAACATTTGGAGAGAAAGAGACAGAGAGCGAGAGAGAGAGAGAGAGAGAGAGAGAGAGAGAGAGAGAGAGAGAGAGAGAGAGAGAGAGAGAGAGAGAGAGAGAGAGAGAGAGAGAGAGAGAGAGAGAGATGAACTGTAGCCTAGATGACTTGTGCAACGCATATGCAAATGCAAGTGAAAGGGCAAAAGTCAAGGGACTTTTCAGTACACTAGACACGCAACGACAAGAAACATAAGATACGCACGGTTTAACTTCAACCGATGAGGGATGGAACTGGTATTGCGACCTTGCATTCGCGTTTGTATCACGGTAATTCACCCGCGTATTTCTTGGCGCCTTTATTTGGATTTGGATTTGCGTTTGCGTCACAGTTATATTTAATCTTCGACGCGGATATCGATAGAAACGTCACCACAAAATATAACGTTGTACCATCGTAAGCCGTTTGCCATTATTCCATTTTGTTCACGTCTCACTATGTAGGCGAAGTATCCTAAAAATGAATTGGTTACGAGCGGGTTCAGGATAAAAATAGTTTTCTTTTTTCGTTCTTTTCCTTTTTTAACCTATGATATTATTGTTTAGTTGCGTTGGCATTTCAAACGCCATAGTCGCTTCCTAAAACAAACTCCCTAATAGGACTTCAGTACGTTAGCCAGGCCTTGTGAATTTCGTTAAAGTTATTTTATATGTCTTAAAAGTAGACGACGACCCCAGACTATTTCACTTCACATGAAGACATCTGGAACGCGAGAATACCACTGCCTACTCGAAACTCTTACTTGAATTTTATATTAATTCAGAGCGAGCCTGAGTGGACTCCCATGCTGAAACAAATTTATTTTTATGTAAAAACAGTTATTTAAATTTAAAGGGATTGAATGGGCGTTTGCCTTTCTACTCACTTTGACGAAAGCAAACTTGATGACAGCACAAACTACAAGCGTTTGGCCGCAATAAACTAGTTGAAAATAATTTGAGACTGCCACCGTGCGAGGTACTTCATGCCGAAAAGATAAATGAGGATAAAGTAAAAATAAACCTATTACGTAATTGAAAACTCCTAAGTGACGACTGTGTTAGAGTTACTGTACTCAACTTACTCCTTGCTACAGGAAGCAGATGCGCACGGCACCTCGATCGATCACCACAGGTAGCAAAAAAACTTAATATATATATTCCGACAACACGAGAAGAAAATAACGTTTCCTGGCTAACACTTTTGACAGAGCTAATTGGCATATGTAATTCAACACGTCGCCAACGGTATTTTGTCCTCAGAATTATCGATTCTAAAGTGGTTACATTGCGAGACAAACCGGCTTATATGCCATCAAAAATTAATTTCTTTAGCAGACCTGTCTCAACTATTGTTTCCCTGTTCTTAAATAGCTTATGAATATTAAGCGATGCATAGTGGCTTTGAGACCATTTTGTTCTTTGTGGTGCGACAACATCAAAATTTGAGACTTTTATCCAACATGCACAATTACCACGTTTTCTCTTTGGGCAGTTAACGGTAATAAAAGAAACAGAAAAGATGGACAGTGACTCTCACCAAAGCGTTGTCCTTTGTGACTTCAAAATCTGAAAACGTTTAAGTCGAAAAAAAAAAAAAACAACAACAAAACTGTCGAACGCCGAATGTTGTACTCAATAACTTGACATTTTTGGTCACGATACAGATAAAATTTCAGAAAATTGGACCAAATTAAAAAAAAAAAATCAACAACTATGATATTTAGTAGATCCCTTTGTCATTCACTCTGGTGCGTAAAGCCTAATGTTGAGTAGTGAAAAGTAGTCTGTATTAGCATATCAAAGGTTATCAACGAATTTTACTTTGTATAGATAGTAGAAATAAATATTAAAAAAAAAAGGAAAAAAATAAAGGAGAGGGAAAACTCGTTAAGCTACTGTGGTATGTTTGCCTCAGGTGTGTAACAACGCTCGTTAGCTGCCTATATATGACATTCAATCTTTCCAAAGGTGGAATCGAGGAGGTAATCCAATTCTCGCCGCACAGTTAATGGAAAATGACTGAGCGTTATTATTATAAACTGAGACGATCCTATGAAATATTATATATGTCGTAATTTCTTATTTAAAGGTCTTTACCAGGTAGCCGAAAATAAATAAGAATAGTAGCACTTCAAAAATTAAAAATTCGCTGATAAAATATTGCGCAAGAGCAGTACTTCATCAGTCTTCCATTAAGCCAGAACAAAATCACGGCCGAAGGCTTCGAAAGGCGTAAAACATTGCTTTTACAGAACTATGAAAAGTTGCAAACAGTAAACGAATTATAACATAGAGGACAAAAATCCCATTATAGAACTCATGTCGAGCTAAACTTTTGTGATTACAGTCAATTCACACTTTCATTTTGTTTTTTTGTTTTTTATTTTATTTTTTTTTATTTTTTGTATTGGCAATAGGTTAATGATGCTTTTAACTGTGCGTGTGCTGCAAAACTGAGTTTGGAGAGTACATTGTACTGTCTCGCTGCGCCTCAACTCTCGCGCTCATCGCGAGCTCTTGGAAATTGTCGCGTGCATCATAACCCGATTGAAAGAACGTTAATGGCATGAACCCATAGTTAAATTTCTCACGGTTGAATTATGTATAGTGTGGTGATTACGCCACTTTTAACGGAACTCAATTTTTGAACGGCTATCCTAGACGATAAGTACACAATTTTCGAACTGCTATCCTCGACGGCCTCATTTTCAGCTAAAATTGCATAAGATGGCACACACAGATATGCCACTCAACCGTTATATCCGCACGGAATATAGGCGAAAGAAAGAGCAACCTCGTTCCCAGGGTCCTCTCTGTGAGGACTCTGGGAACGAGGTTGAAAAAAAGAGTACTATTATTTGTACAAAGCCTTAAAGCTTGTTAGTTGTCATCCGAATGGCCGAACCATGAATGTCCGTGAATCTGATTATCAGAAATGGCATTATCCAAAAAAAGGTTTTTTTTTTTTTTTTTTTTTTGTAATAAAATCTAACTCTCCCTAGCTTAATTAACATTTTAGAGTTTAGCTTAAAGTCTTAAGTTAAATGCATCGCCTCCTCAACCGGTTGTAGTATATCACGATGCAACTGACTTTGTTATCTTAGTAATATTGCTCTTGTAAAACCCTTTTTCTTTCCCTCAACCAATGAACGTGTCTGGAAAGACCAAAATCTATTCCAGTCTTCACCATAAAATACAACAAATGCAAGACTTCGATGCGTGATTGACCTTGCAGCTACAAATCAGACAAAGCGCGAGTGATCACTTTTGAGTTACTTTCATGGAGTCATCTCATCCATAACAACAATACAGTTGGTATATCTAACTGACAGAGTTGATGAGAATAGAAAACTGTAGTGAACATGTGACCAAAACTATCAAATTTAGCGTTAGAATTTCACTTTGGCTATCATCCAATCAGTAGCTACGCGTTTTTTGGGGAAAATAATCGGGGAACATGATCTATTTTAAAGCATTGTTGGTTTAATTTTGGCTTGCTCACGACAAAATAATAAGGTATAAAATGCACTGAAATTAAAGGCCTCGGAAAATATATGCATGTAGTTTTGAACATACTAGTTTACGCAGATATTGGAGTCACGATTGTCGGAAGTGGAACAGGAAATTTAATCGCTCTTGTAATAAGCCCAACACTCGAAAACCCTTATGTGAAGAACAAACAATTTTATGTTCATCCAGGAAGTCATAGAAGACCGGCATATGCATAGCGATTCCATAATTCTCAGTTGCATATCATAGGAAATGCGCAAATAGAATTGTTTGGATTGATACTTTGCATCGCACGAGAAAAAAAGTAAGAGACAATTAAGGTCTTCATGACGATTGTTCTATGTTGAAACGTTAACCGTTTCTTAGCAGGACGTAGCTACGAAATTTACAATTGGTCACTAAAATATACAGAGGCTCGAAGCAATTAATACCTTTCAAGATATATTTCGACCCACGAACATGAAATTCCTCATTTAATTGTACATTCAAATTACTGGAAAATATAAAGACATCTCGTTCATCATCTCTGTGTCAATATGCACTTACCCCTACTACATAACTGTCCAAGTAAAGGTAAAACAGTATTATTTAAAATCCTTAAGGACAAGTTTTGTATTTCTTGTGTAAAAAGAAATCGTGTTGTCAATTTTTTCTTTCAAAAAGGGCTTTTGTCGGCTTCAGCCTGAAGTTAAATTTTGTCTTTAAATCTCGACATGTTAATACATATTTGATTTTGTTCACTGTCCAACTGATATTTTTTTTTAATGACGAGTATAAGAAATGTACAAGATGCCCAAATTTCGTGTCTTCTCCAGTGTATAAAACATGATAAAAAGGTATTTTAAAGTCCCAGAATAAGAAAAAGCCGGAATATCTTTGCGTTTGATTTAGAAACTGGCTACGCTTTGCAACTACAGTTTTACCATAGAACCAGACCACCTTTGTAAGACTTAATGAAAAGGAAAACCACTACCAAGAGGTTCCTTTATATTTAGTCTAACGAAAGCTTGGTTAGGTCTCCACAGAGCGGATGAGTAACGAAAAGAAGTGATAAATTTGCGGTATGTTTGTTTTTAGAGGTTAACATTTCATAAGCAAAACATACACGCACGTATGAATTCCCACCTGCAGCTAAGTCCTCTCGAAGTCGTTGCACATCGTGCAAGAAGCATCAGTGGAAGGAAACAAGAATCTTACAACCGTAATATATCAAATACCAACTTTCAGTCGTGGAGGAGCTGTCAAATTTTTGGGTATGTACAAAGAAAGTGTAATTTGCTGCTCTAATTTCTCAACGCGGTAAGGAAGGACTTCCCGCTTTCCCCTCAATGATCATAACTTATTTACAAAGCCTTGAGGACGCAGAGGCGAATCATTGATTGAACTCATTCGACAATCTGTAAAACAGATGTTGTCAATAAACGCTCACCATAAGAGGTGCTAGATAAATTATTTTCTTTGTGTCAATAGGTCTAACTGTCGTAACTTCCTGCAAAAATTCTGCTCGACTTTAAATCTCTTTCACTTTGAGGTTTCAAACCACAAGTTGTCATTTCTTAGCGTGATCGAGGTACAGCCAAGCGAATAATATAGACAATAATAATCCATCTTTTGTCTTTTATTGAGAAATACGTTGGATAATTTATTCAGAACTGAAAGAATCCACTGCCATCATTTCAGCTCAAAGGAAAAATGCTGGGAAGAAAAAAACGTTTTGTGCTTCCTCAAACCCTAGTAAACTGAAGCTTGTTTAATTCTGTCCATCTTCTTAAGCAATTGTTTAAAAACTTTATAAGAAACAGTGCTCTCACTCGTACTTTTAAGATACAGATTTCCCATAGAGGAACGGTTTAATTAAAGGAACGTATTCTATATTGCAATTTATGACTCAGGAACCTATCTCTTCAGG
Organism: Montipora capitata; assembly: GCA_949126865.1. Classification (NCBI taxonomy): domain Eukaryota; kingdom Metazoa; phylum Cnidaria; class Anthozoa; order Scleractinia; family Acroporidae; genus Montipora; species Montipora capitata. The sequence continues at coordinate 26,944,384 of OX421455.1, read as the reverse complement.
CAGTAAAATTAATATACTAAGATTAGAGTCCTTCAAAAAGAATTAAAAGTGCTATGACTAATGCCATACTTTCACAAATTTAGCTTTTCTAAAAAAAATTAACCAAACAACTTTGGAGCGTTCAAGGTAAACACACTAAGGAATATATAGACTGGATACTGAATGAATTTAAATACTTTTCAGCGTCTATTGTTTGAGGCCAAAGGCAAAACAATATTTGAAAAAATACAAACCTATAAGAGAGCTTTTTACGAACATGATGGCGCCGGAGAAAATCAAACTCTGCTGGGTTCTTTCTTGAGCGACTTTCAATCCGAATAAATCAGCATTTAACAAGAGTTTATGAATAACTGAATGGCGATGTTTAAAGTAAGATGAGCTTGGCTGTCATTGTTCACGCCTCCCACCTGCCGGTGGGCCCATAACTTATTTAGTGTTAAAAACACATCACGTAGCGTCGAAATTTGTCATGTGATATGACTCAGCATTGTCGCCTTAGTGTCTGATGATCCATCTAAGAGTATTAAGTTAAACCAGAAGCACGTGACCTTGAAGCGTGTAACTTGAAACTCTTTTCCTTGGAACAAATCTGGGGATTTTAGGACAACAATTTTATGCCCAAATATGGATAAAAATTAAGATCGAAGCTGCACGCGCCGGGTAAATTCATCCTTCATCTGAAACACACCGGACCACCCCTGTCTGTTCTATCAACTGACCTTACTGAACATTATAAAAAAATGTGATATGCTAGGCCGATTAAATAAATACCATTATCAAAGGCTTTTCGTCCACTTTTTATTTAATTTTTCGACGTTTATCATTACTAAGCTTCAAAAAGTAACAAAGCATACAGCAACAACAAAACTAGGAAACGCAAGGAAACTCCCTCAAGCTAGATTTAGGCCCACATTGCAACCAGATTAACACCAATAACAAATTCTTTATTCACAAGAAAACAGAGCTACGCCATAGGAGTGACTTTACAAATAATCATCAATAAAATACACAACTTATTTAAGAAAACTAATTAGATATAAAATAGAAAAGGGATCTCTTAAATGGACCAATTTCGATGTATTAAAATTCAATCCAAAACGAAAGGCGTCATCTTGAGGCTCTGGGCTAAAAAAAACTCATCCAAATCCTTATATTTATCCGCAGAGCCTCGAGATGATGTCTTTTGTTTAGGGCTGAATTTCAACATATCGAAATTGGTCTATTAATAAAGGATTGTTTTACAACGTTTCTAAGGTAATTGTGGGCGGTAGCAGTTCATAAAGTACACGAGATGCATTTTCCATGATACTTAGTTTGGAATCAATGTCTCTGATAACCTCTAATATTACGTACAAGTCGTTTGCCGATAACCCAATCCGACGATAAGTTACCAAATTTATCGATGCCGTCATATTTGCTCTGAAAATTTAAATTTTTAGAGCAAATATGACGGCATCGATAACAAATATGACCGCATTGACTTAAAAAGTTGCTCCCTACGGAATAAGCTGATCTTTAGAGCCTAGCCAAAACATTAGATTGACAATCAGACATGGTGGCCTCTGGTTTGAACAATGAAGGGAACCCAACAAAACATTTCAGGAGAAATATCTGTTCGGATGGAAGGTTGCCTAAAAATTTCGAAATTTTCGCCAAGCAATCCCCTAGTCGTTTTGATGTTTTTTGGAAACATCGAAAGTAATGAGCTCGCGTTTCAAAAATCCTATACTTTTCTACATGGGAAGGTGTTTTGGTCCGCGAAAATCGTAGTCTGTGACTACCGTAACTTTTCTAAAAGCTCCTAAAAATGCGGACAGAGATCTTCATGGATGTATCAAGTAATGAGGTCGAAATGAGCGCCTAAAATTTAGTTATGTTACTGCGTTTATAAAACTACTCGGGTGCGATCTCCAGATGGAGCTTCTGAAGCTACTCCACATCTCCCTTGTGCGTTCTACCCTTTGCTACCCCTCACAACTCTGGGTAGCGCATAATTCTACCCTGATGCTTGAAATAGAAAATATCCAAAGAAGAGGTACACACTTTACTTGCAAGAACGCTGACCTTTCTTTTGAGGTCAGACTTTTATATATTGACTGTTACCCACAAATTACTGGCTCTAGTATCTCGATCTATTGTTTTTCTTTAGGTGTAATTGCAGACGTATTGATACAATACAATACAATACATACTTAATTGACCACTCCCCATGGAGCGAAACAGAACATTCAAATTAAGAATCCCAACTGGCCGAGGCAAGCTAGTTTGCTTATTACAAGTGAAGGTGATAAGTTGAAGAGTACACTGGGTTGCTTGTGGTACGTGTCACACAAAAACAGTAGGCACTGAATTGAGTGGTATTGAACTGCAGCGTTCCAGTTAATGTTTTCAAGTGTGGAGTCATTAAGACAATTTGAGGGGTCACCCAGATGTCGTGCTAGCAGAGGCCCTTTGACTCACACGTTCACACGTCTAATTATTTTGTAATGCCCTGTCGCATTTCGAGGTCTTTTAGTCTTTTGAGCATTAGTAATAAATTTAGTTTAAAGATAACAAAACACGCTCTGCAAATTACTCTGATGGCAATTTCCTGCGTCATGCATGTCTTGCGCTTGCACTAAGCAAACGTTTATTGCACACTCTAAGGAAGAACTGAATTCGAAGATGTTGTTTCCGCTTCATAATTCCTCTTCTTTTCAGTCTAATCTGATGTAGGTCAAAAACGTTTTGGCTTTACGTTTTCACGAAAAAGTACCGCAAAAGCCGAGAGTTAATAGTAAAAGACAAGCCAAAAGACAGATGAAGAAAAAAATAACATAGTTTTTATATAAAACTCTGAATTAAATTCTCCTCGAAAGATTAATGACAATCAATCGTAAAAACACGAACATTTCTGCAGTCTCTGAGTTCTATGAATCAAGGGGAAGGTCATGATAATCTGTGAAAATGAGAAAATTGATCCCTTGCTAGGCAACATAAAGGTGCACCTGATCACCTTGTGTCAACTGTAACATTTGGCTGAATATTTACATTTCATCTGTCGGGTCAGGAAGCCTTCTTTGTCGGGTTCCGGAGAAACATATTTATCTTGACTTCAGGGTGAACTATTTACACAATCATGAGCTTGAAGGGCCAATCAAAACAGAATTTGTAATTGAAAATCGAAACATGAAATACAAAAACAGACTTGAGAATTATCGCAAATCACAATGCTGACAAGCACAAAAGCCAAAGAAATGGTTAATAAATATGATTTTTTTTTTTACTATCTGAATGTTTTTGGGTTAGAGTAAAGCGATATATTGTTGAAAAATCTTCGTGATAAAGGAGCTATGTCACGCAAATGACGTACATTCATGACACTCAAAAGTCGCAAAAAGCTTGAGTAATGTAAACAATCTTCGCTCTAGTAAGTCGTAGCAATAAAGTGGATTAACCAGGAAGTTAAGGAAATATTGTTCGCTTCCCAAACAAACTTTATTTTACACTACAATGACAAAAGATATCTTTTTCTGAGGTTAAAAACTTGGCTACATATTAATTATTTGTCAGAGAGAAAAATGTCCTGTCTCGTCGTGTATCATATCTTAAATACACGTATGCACATTTGTTAAGCTCAAATATTACACAACATGATGAATAAATAAAGGCCACCTTTTCCAGCGAAAAAATTATTGAAACAACAACATATTTGCTGTAAAGGTAAATAGATAGAGGCAAAAAACACTTCCCAGTTCATTGCGTGCGTGTAGAAAAGAAACCCAATCATGTCAAATTACCATACGCAACAAACTAAATTTTAGGATCAAACCCTTTCCGCACAAAATAGACAGCAAACTTTCTTTCAAATAGTTCTTGGCTGTCACATTGCCATTTTTTTTTATATCTGAGGACTGCGCGGACTTATGGTGTTCGATTCCTTCTCTGTCTTTGTTGAACCCATAAGTTACCAGAGAATTTTCCATTTTGTTGCAGTGTTGTAATCACACTTGGTAAAATATTAGAAACACAGCTCACTTTGATTTCGGCGTGACGGACGAAAGACTGTTGTCGAATTCCATTACTCGTCGCCTTTAAGATTTCAGATATTTATTTTTCACCGCCTGTCTTATTTATCCAACGATATTGACGTTCCATTCGTGAGCACCATAAAGGTATATTTTGTCTAAAGATCCACCAAAACGCCATTTGTGTTTCAATGACTTCGACGCCATTGCAGGTGAATTAAATATTCTACTGTGTCCCCAAGAGAAATCTACGAATTTTTACTATCCCCAGATACCAACAAAAATATGCGCAGATGACTCTAACCAAAAAGACATTACTTAGTAGGGGAGTGTCAGGAAAGACCTATTGCGCAACGTTTCAATTTTCTCGACACGGAAAAGAAAAAAAACGACTAACCCATGTTCCGGCTGGGAATTCCATACTGGCAACCCAGTAACCAGTGGTCAAAACGTGTATATCTCATTTGCATATACACGTGCCCTGTTAGTGTGTTTGTATTCTGGGATCTTGCTTGTTGTTTTTTTTTGTTGTTGTTTTTTTTCCTCATATGTTTTGATGTTGAAATTAACCCAGGCACAGATTGTTTTACTTCTCTTAATCTCGGGCACCTGAGCGTTCGCAGTTTGAATGTGGTCGACAAGTTTGGGGAGATCGCTTCATTTATTTCGAATGAAGGTTTAATTTTTTTTTGCTCTCAGTGAGACATGGTTAAATTCTTCAATTTATAATGATTTGTTTCATATTTCCGGGTATTTGCCATTATTCCGCAGGTATAGATTTGACGACCAGCGTGCAGGAGGAGTTGGTCTGTACGTTTCTTCCGAATTTGCTCCTAAACGTAGGTGCGATTTGAAGTCGATTGTTTTCGAGCTAATGTGGGTTGAAATTAAAATAAGTTCTATCACTCTGTTATGTGGAGTTTGCTGTCGTCCGCCGTGTTCAAACTCCGAAATTAACACCGATTTTCTGAATAATTTGCAGACCTGCTTTGATCAAATATACTCAAAGCCTGACACTTTAGTTGTTTTGCTTGGAGATTTTAATAACCATTACGATCCCGCCAATTTGTCAAATATAAGTGATTTTGGATGTTTATATTTTTAATTGTACCTTTAGATGGAGTGTAACACATTGTTTCTACGGGCGCCACTCTGCTAAAACTCATCATAACTAATTATCCAGGGTACTTTGTTAATTCTGGCCCATTTAGTCCTCCAACCAATTGCGGGCGTTCTGTTGTGTTTGCAAAATTGAGTATTTCCGTATCAAGGCGTAAACTTTTATATTTACTCACGTATTGTCTGGGATTATCGAAATATGAATGAGCAATTACTGAACGAGGCATTACCCAATTTCAACTGGGACGGTTGTTTTAATTAATGAGTGTCGAGACGTTAATATTTTATATCAAAATTGTCTTTTTAATTTTTCTTGGCACCGCCAAAACTGTAATTATTCGCCCGTAGGACAAACCTTGGATGGATGGTAATGTCAGAAAAGCTATCAGGAAAAGAAATAGATTATTTAAAACTTATACTAAAAATTTGTCGCCTTGGTCTTGGGAAAAGTATAGAACACAAAGAAATGATACAACGACATCAATGAGTCTAAAAGAAAGTAAATGTCATACAAAATTAAATAAGAAGTTTTAAAATCCCGCTACAAAGTGGTGGGGAATCGTTAAATCTCTTTACGGGCAAAAAAATGCAGACTACGACTCCGACTTTAGTGGAAGGCCCCAACATGATCTCTGACGCGAAGGAGAAAGCAGAATTATTGAATGAGTATTTCAGCAGCCAAGTCAAGTCAAGTCAATTTTATTTAACTTACACAAAGTTAGAATGATTTTACAATATTGTTTAACAAAAATGGAAGAAGAAGGGAACTTGAAGTTTGATAATACGTTGTTACGGTGTAGAGTCTGGGACACCTAAATAGTTAGTAAACTAATCGAGTAGGTGCCCCAGATTAATTACATCATGAGCAAAACGAATAGACTTATATATATATATATATATATATATATATATATATATATATATATATATATATATATATATATATATATATATATATTTTTTTTTTTTTTTTTTTTTTTTTTTTTTGTTAAAAAGTATTACTTCTTGTACTAACTACTAACATTAAACGTGTTGAACATATTAACGTAAAGTACTTAAGAGTCAAATCAACGAAAATATTAATCTACAAGAACATCGAGTCACTTTCAAACAGATACATTATTAATATGTACAAAATTAAGTTAATTATTTATCAGTATCCTTGATATACCTGTCAATCATAGAGTTCTTAACGTTTTGACGAAATCTGGAAAAAAGGAGTAATCTACTTTACGTCAAGAGGTAATGAATTCCAAAGTTTAGCACCAGAAAGAAGAGAATAAGAAAAGAACGAATATCATATTGTGTGGTCTGGACTTGGTTTACAAACAGGTTACCATTAGTTGATTGAAGTGTATAATATGGATGAACAGAGGATATTGGCTTCAAGTAGTCCGCAGCATAACAAGATGGAGTTAATTTATGAAACCACTGATAAACAAAAGAAAGAATTTCAATATGGATTATATCACAAAATTTTAAAAGCCTTAGGGATTTAGGGATACGAGCAAGGGTTCTGAATGCGATGCGGGTTCAGAAAATGTCACATATCCTGGCTAAACGATTTTGCAAAGTGGTCAAAGGATTTAGGTAGGTTGGGTATGTTAGAACCGTAAGTAAAAAAAAGTATAAATTAGAGAGTTTTTTAATACATCTTATTAACATAGTACCTCAGTTTTGAAACGATTCCTACAGTGTTTGACAGTTTCAGGCAAAGCTCATCAATGTGACTTTTCCAAGTTAGATTAGCATCAAAAGTTAAAACTGTAGACACTTGCTAAATATTTTTCCCTTTAAATTTCAGATTAAAAGTCATAAGGTTTCAGTTTTTTTAGAATGAAAGAGAATGAATTACTAACTGCCAGTCGGTTGGATTTCATCCACTCAGCAACTGCAATGAGCTCATGATTTAGCTTAAGTTCACGATCAATCAGGTTCTTGCATGCACAGTAGATATTAGTATCATCAGCAAATTGGTGAAAAGTAAGTGACTCTAAAGCATAAGGTAAGTCATTAATATATAACTAGGAGTAATCAAAGATTAATAAGTGCGTTCGAAGGTCAATGAATTTAGCTAAAATCATACAAAAAACATAGGAGGAAATTAGTTGAGACATTAAATGAGAAAGACGAAGTATTTAAACAGCAACATGAACAATAGTAACTTTAATCAGGCTTTGATAAGCAGCTACGAAATTTTTCAACAACATTGAGAAAATAACTTACCGAGAAAACAGCAGCAGCTACGAAATTCTTCAACAACACGTCCGCCAACACCCGATGTTCGCGAAGAAGACAGAATTTTGTGTCGCACGAGGCAGAATCCTTTGCGCAACGAGAATGTGACGTCATAACTGCCCGCCCGATAGAAAGCCCAAAAAACCCTCAGAGCTTTCGCTAGCGTTGACAGGAAACCCACGAAATTAGGAAGCGTTATCCTTCGTCGAACGCAATTAAAATAGCAGGGGTCCAAGAACGGGCCCTTGAGGGACCCCGCAAGTGACAGAAAGATGAATAGAGTCATGACCATTGGCACACCCAAAGCTGTTTAAATGATAGCTCGTCTTCCCTCCCTGATGATTACTTCCCAGATTACTTCCCAGATTCAAGAGTAATATCAAACGCTTCAAAAACTGAACGGGAAATGAACAACTTGTTTAGCAGTCTCGACCCCAAGAAAGCCTGTGGTCCTGATGAGGTAAGTAATAAAATGATAAAAAAATGCGCTGATGGGATATCACGTATCAAGAAAAGCGAATTAAATTCAAATACAATAGCTTTTGTTAGGTGTTGTAAATATTGCCTTAAAAGGATATTCTTCGGATGGCAAGGAATCGACTTCGTCAACTTCCGACAAAATTCCCTTGCCGCGGCTCCAAACAATAAGGTATTATGCATAGGTGTGATATGAAATTTGATCAGGAACAACAGATCATTTCTTGATACGAAAGGTAGTTGAAAAAATAGTAAATCTTTCACGTCATTCTAGAGTTTTTCCCGATCACTGGAAGCAAACTAATGTTATCCCGATATACAAAAAGGATGATCCGCAATTGAAATCCAACTATCGTCCCGTCTCTCTGTTAAAAGCCTTTTTTAAGATAATTGTTCGCGTTCATTAGATCGTATAATTTTTTGTTGGAAATAGACTTCCTTAATCCGCTGCAGTCAGGCTTTCACCACTTAATTTACCTAGTGCACAAAATTATTGAAGCTTTTAAACGTGGTAAAGAATTTAGTATGTTTACCTTGATATAAGCAAATCTTTTGATAGAGTTTGTCATAATGGTCTTTTGTATAAACTGGTTGGTTCAAGAGTTATCTTTCTTGTCGTAAGCAGCGTGTTGTTATTTATAGGCAATCGTCAAGCTGGAGTAATATTAAGGCTGGTGTACCTCAAGGGTCCGTGCTCGGCCCTTGATTTTTCGTAATTTATATCAATGACGTAAGTAAGTATCTTGAATCTTTCTGTCTTTTATATGCTGACGACACTTCACTTTTTGATATTGTTGACGACCCAATCACTTCTTTGCAGAAATTAAACAGTGACCTTACTAAGATTGATTGGCCGAAAAAAAAACAAAAAAGCATTTTACTATCAATCCCACTAAGACCGAATGTATGACCTTCTCAGTCAAACGATTTAAACCACTTCAACCCGGACTTGTTTTCTTTCGATAACAAAATTGAAATTAAAACACACCCATTTCAGCGTTGTCCTTTTTTAGCACCTCCGAATGGAGAGCCCATATCTTTAAGATATATGAGAAAGCTTCAAAGAGGGTAAACATGCTCAAAGGCATAAAGTCCAAACTTGATAGGGCTACTTTAACCAAAGTAATTAAATCCTTGATACGGTCCATGATGGAATATGTTGATGTTTTATGGGACGGATGCACTGAAAGTGAGAGCTATCTTGAACACGTGCAACATGAGGCTACTAAAATGTTAGCAGGGGCTATGAACGGGACTTGCAAGCAACGTCTTAGGCAAGAAGCGCGAAACTGGTTGGGAAGACATGAAAGTTAGAAGAGCTATTCGTATACTATTGTTATATTTCAAGATTGTGAATAATCTTTGTCCTACTTATCTTACTGAATTATTGCCTTTCCTAGTTGGTGAAAGAACAAGTTACTCTTAAGAACTGCTTCAAATTATACCGTTTTTCAGTCAAGCTGTACCGAGCGCTTTAAGTTGTGGAATGATATCAGTTTACAAATACGTTACCTCAATTCTATTGGTTCTTTCAAACGAGCTTTACTTTTTTAATGTACTTTGTCTTAATAGTCTACAATTTAGCTATTGACAGGAAAAAAGCAATTATTCACTCTCGGGTGCGTTTAGGTGCTTGTCATCCTAACTGTAATCTCTTTAAAATATGGTGTAGAGAATCTCAAGTGTGTTTATGTGGTTTTCGCACAGAGACCGGCAAGCATTATCTTCTTGATTGTCTTGTTTATTCTGTCCTGAGAACAAAACTACTCTCCTCTGCTGCTTGCATACTTGCTGACAGGTGGAAAATTATGTCGGAATTATAATTCTTTTTGTTTTATTGTTTTTCCGTTTGGTGCGCCCTTTCTGTCGCTAAAACAAAATAGTGACTTTTTTTTTTTTTTTTTTCATGTCCAGTACTTTATAAGCGAATCCATGAGATTTCATTGAACGTTCAATAGTTTGCTTTCCACCTGTCGTCCCCTCTTTTAATTTTTGCACCCTTTGTGTGCGTAGGAACTTGTTTTTGCACAATCCAGTTATTTATTATTGTTACTGTTATTTGTAAATAATTTTCAATTTCGAAGTGAGCCCTCTCGATTAGCACTGTAACTCTTGGGGCCAACCTTGCCAATAAATATCTTTAAATGAAAATGAAATTAATACTACTAAAAAAATAATAATAACCCAGGATTCCCGGACCTTAAAGCAAGCGCCCAAACCACTGGACCGCTCTGCGTCACTATATGGGGTCATTCCCGTCGGGGTTCCTTTGGCCTTTTTCTTATTCACAAATCCGCTTAAACATCCCTTCTCCTTTTTTTTTTTTTTTTTCCATAGGAATAACTAATATGTGGAATGCGCTGCCTATCGCCATAAGGTCAGAGGTAAAGTTAGAACCCTTCAAGAAAAAGTTGGCATCCTTTCAATCAGGACGATATTCGTTCGTTCGTCTGTTCTAAGTGCCGCCGTGCCAATACATTTACACTTTGTACTTGTTAGTTCATTTTTTTCTGATACATATTTTTCCTTTTGGTCTCTCTTCTCGTTTTAAATTAGGGTTCTAGGGGATGGGTTATCTATAGACTGCTAGCAGGTCCTTTTAGTTAGTCGAACCGCCCGCTTTGGTCACACAAGCGAGCCGAGGGGAGAATATAATTGCTCAATCACTATTCTCCCCTCGACTCGCTTGCGTGGCGAAAGCGGGCGGTTTGACTAACTCAGAAGGGACTGCGAGTAGTCTAGGTTATCTTTTACTTTATTATTATTATTTATTTATTTTTTTTTTTTTACACGGGGGTTAGGCGGGTTTACCTAGTAGGGGACCTCTTGTTCGTCTGTATGCCTACCAGCCTTTGGGCGAATTTGTTAAATAAATAAAATGACATGAAATGAAATGAAATTTAAAAAGTCTACAGAGTAAAAGCGATAATATTATAAGCACAAAAATTTAAATTTACACAATTTTTAGATGTGCCAAAACATTTAGAACAGCAGGAAAATCCAAGATTAGGTTTCACAGGTCGTTGGGTCAAATTGTTAAAAATTGCGCAATTTTGCATAGCTTTTGACTATAGTGTTCGTACACAGAGTTCAGCTAACCCGAGTTTTCTACCAAACTTGGCGGCTTTTTCTCGAATTTAGCGAGGACACTTACATATTGGTCGCACGACTTAATATTGCCATCCCAACCGTATTGTGGAAGGCCAAATTCTCAAGAATTTACCCTAAAACGGTCAACTTTCAGGATGTCAGTGATTTAAGAGTTTTTAATTTTTCTTGACCAATGAAAATACGAAGTAAAAGCCGTAAATTGTGATTTTTTTTTTTTGTTTTCATAATTTTCGTTAAACGTGAGCATGGAATGTTTGTCACCGTGATGCGTTTTTTCCTACTGTATGTACCATGTCCGACTGAAAGACGTGTTAAGGGGAGGGGCCATTAGACAAGGCAGACGAACAAAATTCATGCAACGAAAAAGCACAAAAAAATTCGTGCAAATAAGTAACTGATATCATGAACTTACAAAAAAGAAAAAAATAATAATAATAAACTAATAATAATAATATAATAAAATAAACCCAAGCTGAAATCCGCCCTACAAAGTCTATTCTAATACTTTAAACTCGAGATAATCAATGAAAGAAATAAATGAATAAATAAAATAAAATAAAACCTATTTTACATGGATGCCATTTGGAATCTGTGGTGTGGTACTTGAGATTTGAACTCCGTTAGCGATAACGCTGTACGCAGGTGGTGAGGTAGGCTCTGATTCCACGACACCGTACGGCTATTGTGGAATTGCAAGCGTATTCTCAGTATCCCTTATTGTACGTAGTGAGGTCGTTTCTTTCGATAAATTTTGACCTTAAGTATTCCGGAGTATATTAATTGTGTAGTCTTTTATACATTAATTAAAGTGGATTTAGATTTCGTACGTTGATCGTTCAGGTTTCGCCATGAGTTCATCTTCGTCACAGTCGTAATTTGAGAAGACTATGGTACGCTCCGCGCGATTTAATTTTGGAGTTTTTGGATCTTTTTTTAAAAGACTCACCTGTTCCCAGGAGAATCATTGCTTTTGTAAGTTTGTAGATATAGTGTAGCCTTACAAAAGTATACTATTTAAGAGCTAACGTTTCAACTCACGGCGTGCTCGTGTTTTCATCAGTGGTTAACTAAGACGGAAATGAAACAGATAATGTTTTTGACGAAGTCGGCCTTTTGATGTAGTCCCCACAATAGTGTGTTCAACTAGGTAAGCTTGAGACTTTAATAAAAACGTATTGATGATGATTATGATCAATATTATCATTGTCATCAATATTACCAATATTAACTTTCCACAATTTTCAGGTCATGGTAGTTTTGTGTGAACTTAGCAGGTTTTTACTATTATTATTATTATTATTATTATTATTATTATTATTATTATTATTATTATTATTATTATTATTATTATTATTATTATTATTATTATTATTATTATTTTCTTATAAATTTTAAAGGTGGGATCAAGTAACTGTCGAATGTCAGATTCCTATGAAAAATCACATTCGTACTTTCTGAGGAAACTGCATCATTAAGTCTCAAGCTGATTGTAACGCAGAGGACAAATGTGAGGCCCTCCCAGGAGTTTGGGGGAACAAGGGAACAATGACAAAATATTTTAGGGATCAAAAAGCTGGGAATAAGTTTGAAATTAATTTGGGGAACAAGGGAACACAAGCAAATATTTAAAGGGAACAAGGGAACAAGGGAGGGAATCACTACAAGTTAGGGAGAGGATTGCTAAGCATAAGATTGAATGGCTAGAGAGCTGGAAATAAAAAAATAAACCAATCACACTGCTTGTCAGTTTTCAGTTACCATCGTTACGTTTGTCATTTCTATTTATTTATTTATTAAGTTAATTATTTATTTTGGCATTGCATAAATAAACTTACAGAGTATAACTTGATGACAGAAAGGAGAAAGAAACCTCACCTAACAAGAGCCATGAAGGCTTGTTCGTTTAGGTTCCCTCATATGAAACTTGAGATGGGTATTAATATCAGAGATACAATGTATAAAGATATAAAGATACAATATATGGCAAAAAAAGATACAAAAGATACAAATTATGAAGCTTCAGTATCTGTGGTAGAATTAATATTTATCTACAATAGATTTTTTTTTTAAGTTTCTTTCTGAAGGATGCCAGAGATGGAGAGCCAGTTATACCGATGGCAGGGAGTTAAAAAGTCTTTATCCTTCTTAAAAAAAAATAAAACAAAAAAAATGAAAGCTGTCGAATAATTGTTCTACATAAGGGAAGACGAAAGTAGCTTACGTGCCATGTGTTCTAGCCGTTTCTTTAATTGAGAATTCTCAAACGCACTTCAAGTTGGCAGTTTACCATGGTCGTTTTTGGATAGTATGGTTCTGAAACTTTTTGCTGTGTTTTCTGATTACTGATGGCAATGATAGAACCAGATTTCAACTTGACAAATTTGACAAAGTCCAATTAATTACGTCTTTTACACAACACAGTTAATGGGCAGAGATATCATACATTTCTTTTATTTTTTTAATTTCCTGTAAACTAGAATCTACCCCTTGTCTTATTTATTTGCAGACTAGGTTCATTCCCCTAGACTATTTCGAATCTGTTTGTTGTTGCAGATGGCAGTCACGGAAATGGTTGCAGAAACATTTGGCTTCGCCAAATATTCTTTATTTTTATTCTTATTTATTTTTTTCATCAGTCTTAAATTAGTGGCCAAAAATCTGAATTACAATTTTTTTTCCTGCATGAATTCGTCCTTGATGAGTCCACGGATTGGCAGAGTGATCTTATGCACAAGTTAAAGTAATATAAATAGGTAGACTACTCAGTTCTGCGCAGCTTGAACCCAAAAGCAGCAAAAGTCATGTAACATGGCTCTTCAAAACTGGTCGTTGTCCTTATGTTTCGAAACAGGTGCTTCGTGCAACAACAAGAAAAAAAAAAACTTTCGATGAAAATGTCGCTTTGCGGTTTTAGGTTTCAATTTCCGCTGCCAGATAAATGCGGAAAGTCACGATTTTTGGAAATGCCAATATATAGCATTCTCGATTTAAAGCACTTACTCTGGGGCGTTGCTTTCGGCTCTAATTTAGCCCGCTCTTCCAAAATGTCTGAATATTCAATATCATGATCAACAGCAAAAGAAGTAGTATGATAACCGACAAAGACAAAAAAGGGACGAAAAGTAAATAATTTTTTGTTTTTTTGTGTTACCAGTAGAGATACACTTTCTTTGAATTAAAATGAAAATTGATCATCTCCAGTGGGTTTCATTACATATGAACAATAACGACAAAAGGTTGCATGCGGTGCTTTTACGCCATGATTTATCATTTGCTAGACAAATTGTCTTTAATATCGTCAGCTTTTTTTACCAGACCACAAACAATTTTCCAAGTCAACACCTTGTCAAGAAATATCTTTTTGCGGGCAAGAGGTAATCCAATAAGATTTAGCAGAGCCATCATCAAATTCTTTCAACTCAAAATCTGCTGCCGAAAGCGTAAAGGGAAATATGATGATGGCGGAAAACTGACTAAGACGACCATTTTGTAGACACCTGACCAGGGCCGATTTGATGCACCCCGTGGAAACTACTTTCAACAGGTTGGTTTTCTTACAATTGTCCTCTTAGCTTGATTAATTTTAGATTGGCAAGACCGAGGCAAAGAATAGGTATCCTCGGTTTTGCCCATCTTAAAAGATTTTTGAGAAATTCCAATTACTGAGAGCGTTTTGCAATTGTGTGATCAATTCTATGAGATCAGTCGTTATTGAGAGTGCTATTTCGGCTTCAATATATAGAAAGGAAATTGAGAAAACTCTAATGATTGCTAACGCTCAATGGATTTTTTGCATTATTTTGCATGGCACATTCCGCATGAAATCTTAAGAAGTCGAAAGAAAACGCTAATAAAAAGATGACAGTTAAATGCGTTTACCTTTCCTGTCCTTATTGTGTATGGTACAAAAATACAGCAATTCATCGTGGAGAATTGAATGGCCAATTGCTGAATAGGGTGGAATAGGCCATAATTTACTGCCAACATCAGGAGACATTAAATAATATATAGTTTATATTGTAAGGAAAACTATACCAGTTGTCTCTTGATTCCCACGGCAGCAGCTAAATATGAATAAGAAAGAATTTTCAGCTTTTTGAAGAAGAGTTCGTAATGAAATAAGGTCATCAGGCAGAAAGCTATAGTTTTTCCTGCCGTAGGTGAAATGTTTTGTATTACGTCATTCAACAAGGCCAAGTTTACGCAACGGAGAGGTCAAAATGGCTTGCAATGATACTTCAATACCGCTTCTGATTGAAATTTTAGCGCTAAAACTGTTGCCGGAAAATGTACGCAAAAATATTTCCGAAGTAACACAACGGACTCTCCACAATATTTGGTGCCGGCCTTATTTTTTTCATCGTGATATATACGAAAGGAATTTCTGTTTACTTGTTTTCGTTTAATTCAATACATCAACGATAAAATGAATCACATATTGAAGTAAAGCTACGATCCTCGCAGTTATGAACGCAAATTTGGCAATTGCGTAGAGAAGCCTGAAAAATTCAGGACTTCAACGGGATTTGAACCCGAGACCCCGCGATAGCGGTGCGATGCTCTAACCAACTGAGCTAAGAAGCCACTGATGTTGGGAGCTGGTCATTATAGTTTCTGGGTTTTAACGTTCCCGTGAGGAACGAATTAACGATGAAATGATATATGAAATAAATCACATATTGAACTGCGGATATGAAATCAAGTAAAGCTATGATCCTCGCAGTCATGAACGCAATTTTGGCAATTGCTAAAGGACTTACGTCGGGATATTGTTGGAATCTCTCGATTTAGAACGAACAGTTTTAAAGGAGTTCTTAGCCTACCTGCTGAGCGGCTGAGGGCGACAGCATGTCATAAAACATTTCGCCAATATTTATCACAGGCCTTTTTTCCATTTAATGTTAAATACAAGCTTTCTTATTTTTTCACCGTCAAGTGAAGGTTAAAATACCGTCCTTTATGTTTCATTCGCTTCCGGCGAACACGGAAAAACAACTGATATGTAATAATTAATGTCTAAAACATTTTGTACCAAACACTAACGCCCATCGAATACTCGTCGAGTTTACTCGGTGAATGGAAAAAAAAAATAAATGGCGAGGATAACGTTTTTATACATATTCAGTTATCATACAATTTATGTCAATTTTGAGTAACCCGACTTGCCACAAAACAGCTGTCTCCTGAGATCATTTATTTCTTCGGGCAAGATCGGTTGGCGAAATTAACATTCTTTGTTATGTTATTATACAGTGCGTAAACAGCAAAGGACGGGTACAAGTCATGAACTTTGTTTTCTCTTTTTTTTTTTAAAGTTGCGAATATTAAACAAGATATTAACTGAATTTGGTCGAATGAAAAGTGTCCCAAAAACACCTCTTCTTATTGGAGTGTAAGAGTTTTATGAGGAAAAGCATCCAAGCGGAAAATGCATATCAGTGACATAAAAACGCTAAGAGTTTAAAGAGTAAGTAAGATTATAAATAAGAACTCTCCACCTACTTCAGTTGGTCCATCATCTTGACTTCTCTAAATTTCACTCCCCGTTACGGTGCCAAACAACATAGGAATAATAATTTTGTGGTAATTTGTCATAGAGAAGACAATATTTTGCAGCTAAGAAATATGTACAAGCGGTCTACATTACAGTTTTCCCAATATATTTGCTGAACAATCTACACCATAAAACAGTCAGAGATGAAGGTAATGACTGATTCGCAACACGAGACTACGTTTTCACACGCGAAACGCGCTCAAACGTCAATCAGCATTGATCTTTGGCAACAATAGAAAATACATTTCACTAAAAGCAAACTCCAGGGCGCTGCATTAATGTTTCAACTCAAGCAGCTTAATCCAGATTTAATGACCTCCAAATTTGTCTTATCTCACGAATTGGCTTTATGATTTTACAATTTATTACTCAACAGAATATCTCCTTGCTGATTTGTAAATGACGAAAGCATATGGAAATTGCCATGGACACACGGTGATGGCTAGTTTTCTCGTATAATAAAATTGCCAAAATTGTATATTAATTTGGCTCCTGTATTTCGTGATTTATGGTCTCTTGTGATATTTTGAAAGTTCTCAAATTGGAATTTTGAAGACTTTCAAAACATCACTTGTGCTCATAAATCACGAAATGAAGATAAGAAAAGAACTTTATTTCAATAATAATAACGTATTCTCGTTTGTCTCACGATGTGGTCACTTGTGATGTAGATCGCGACGTTTCGACTGCATACTGGTAGTCTTCATCAGGCGATGGGGTCAACTGATTACGCGTCTCCTTTTAAGCAGGATGCTCCGTTGTGACTGGTTGGTTTTCAGCTGCTGTGATTGGTGCATTTCGATACTCGCTGTTTCGGTATTTTGTTCCTTTGGCGGTCCGCTGTCGTACGGTTCTCCTGTTCTTGTGTTTCGTGATCGTAGGCATCCGAACTTCCGGAATTTCTATTCCACTATCCCTGTTGATGTTGTTAGGGTGCGTGTGTACCAATGACGATCACGATCAATAAACTTTACTTCGTTCCGAAGCGGGTTGTGTCCGGTGTTGTTAGCGTGTTCTGAAAAGGCGGAGGTCTGGGTACGGGTAGGTCCTTTGATTCTATCTTGTATAGGTCTCAGTCCAATCTCGCCGATGTAGACTTTACCGCATTCACAGGGAATCCTGTAAACCACGCCATCTTGTTTAGTCGGCTCGACAGCGTCTTTCGGTCGAACTAGATGTTATCTTAATGTAGTCTCCGACTTGAAAACAGCGCGTATGCCTTGTTGCTGTAGGCAGTGGCGAAGTTGTTCGGATAGGCCTTTGACACCGCAGTAGACTTGTACTCGATCGTGGGCTCAGCACTGCTACTGGGTTTCCTGGTCTTGGTGATTTTCTGCAAGAAAGAAAGAGGGTAACCATTAGAGACACGAACAGAAGGCAGGTGCTTCTTCTCCTTGGAGATAACAGAGAGTTTTATTACAAAACGTTTGGCGCGCTCGTAGAGGGACTTGACAATACCGTGCTTTACTGATTGTGGGTGGTGGGAATCATACGCTAAGTACTCATCAATGTGCGTAGGCTTTCTGTACACGCTGGTGGTGAGGCGGCCGTCTGGCTCTCTTAAAACTGCGGTGTCAAGGAAAGCGAGTTTGTAGTCGTTCTCTGTCTCCATGGTGAAGCGAATGGAAGGCTGCAGGTTGTTCAGATGCTGTAAGAAGCTATCAACGTCCAGGATGGTGAAAGTGTCGTCCACGTAGCGTTTCCAGATCCTAGGTTTGTAGGCCGAAGTAGTTTCTAACTGTTGTTCGAAACTCTCCATGTATAGGTTAACAATAACAGCGGAGACCAGGCTTCCCATAGCTGATCTTTCTAATTGTTTGTAAATTGATCCGTTATACTGGGAGTATGTGGACCGCAATACGAGATTCAGGAGGTCAGTGATCTTAGCAGGTGTTAGTGTCGTGCGTTCCGCAAGGCTGGGGTCTTCCTCTAGTTTCGGTAGCGCGGTTTGTACAGCGAGGTCGATAGGAACCTTGGTAAACAGCGACTCTACGTCGAAAGACACAATGATGTCGTTGTCTAGGATAGTCTCGCTGCTAATGGTGGATACGAAGTGAGCTGAATTAGTCACCGTGAAACCCAAGTAACCTGTTAAAGGAGATAAGATGTTGGCTGAGTGAGCAGATAAATCATATGCAAAGGTAACATGACCCAATAGGTCTTAAGGGTACGCTGGCCTTGTGAATCTTTGGTAAACCGTAGATTCTAGGCGGCTGTTTGTGTCGAGGTCTGCTTTTGTTGTAAACGCCTGATGAAGACTGGCAGAATGCAGTCGGAATGTCGCGATATACACCACAAGTGACTACATCGTGAGACAAACGAGCGAATACTTTATTATTATTGTACTTCACTAAGATGAATAACAGCAACCTTTTTTACGACATTAACTTTACTTCAGTTTAATAATTATAAATACTTTAACTATACTGCTATTTAGGGACACTTAAATACTAGCTACCCACTCTATAAGAAATAAATTAAGGTAAAAGTTTAGTAAAAATACCAGCTGAACGATAAAGAAAAACGTATATTGCAAACGTTTACAGTTTTCCGACTAAACTGAGTGAAACGACGTCATTTCGTAGTCATCTTTTTTTACATATAAATTTCAACGGCACTAAACGATTTCCTCGAATGTGTACGCCATAGGTAGCTCCTTGAATAAAACTGATCAGCATAATAACCAAAGAATTCTTAGATTGCGAGCAGTTCCTTCTAAGCCAGACTAGTCGCCCTATTTAGTCACTTTTCTTGTTTCGTTATCAAGTGAAGTTATGATCTTCGCAGTTATGAAGGCAATTTTTGCAATTGCGTAAAGAAGCCTGAAAAATTCAGGACTTTAAAGGCAGATCATATATGATCCATTTCATCTATCATTTCATCGTTGATTCATTCCTCACGGGAAAATTGGAACCCACAAATGACCAGCTCCTAACGTCAGTGGCTTCATAGCTCAGTTGGTAACAGCGTCGCACCGGAATCGTGAGGTCACGGGTTAAAAATCCGTTGAATTCCTGAATTTTGCAGGCTTTTTTACGCAATTGCAAAAACTGCCTTCATCGTCTGCGGCGATGATAGCTTCACTTGATTTCATATCCTCAGTTCATATATGATCCATTTTATATATCATTTCATCGTTGATTCATTCCTCACGGGAACATTGGAACCCACAAATGACCAGCTCCCAACATCAGTGGCTTCATAGCTCAGTTGGTTAGAGCGTCGCACCGGTATCGCGAGGTCACGGGTTGAAACCTCGTTGAAGTCCTGAATTTTTGAGGCTTCTTTATGCAATTGCAAAAATTGCCTTCATATCTGCGAGGATCATAGCTTCACTTAATTTCAAAACTGAACTATACGTTAAAATAATCAACTATTGTAGCTAATACATTCACGCATACCGAATAATATGGGCGGATAAGTCTAAGAGTAACCAGCACAAACATAGATAATAGTTTACTTCAATAAAACTAAGAGCATACAAGACAGAACTCCTAGCGTAAAGTAAGGATAGTCAGTACAGGTTATGAAAAGCGTTCAGATATATAAAAAACTGGAAATCGAAACGTCATAAATTCAACACCTTCTAGCACTCGATTTATTTTCGTCTCAATAAATTCACGACAATTCAATAATTCGGTTTTTCCACATTAAAGGTAAGTGCTTCTCAGATTGATAAAACATTGTCATTCATTTTTATCCAGGTGCTGGCAATATTGAGAATAACCAACATGATAAAATCCGGTGAGGTCTCCCACCCCGTAGGGGTTGCTATGGATAATAAAATGATGCCCAGCCAACGAAGACGAAAAAAAGTAGTCACATTTGCAAGCCTGTCTCAATTAGCTGAGATCCGAGCACTAGCAACATGCGAATCTCATTCGCAGTCGTCATCTGATAGTGAAGCAGAGAGCGTTGCGGAGACTGCATTACCAGCTTTACCAAAACCAAGCCTGTATTTGAAAATGCCGTTGGAGGATCGCGACGCCACTTGTGGCAATGTGAGTAGGATTTCGTGTATAGCTTACGCCGGTTCACAAGAAGTAAGTCATGGTGTGATTTATGAGATATGACTTTATAGCCCACGAACAAACTTCTGACATAAATGTCTTTAATGCGAACGTAGAAGTAAAGTAATATACGGTATGCCAATAGATCATATTCGTTCTCTCAGTAGTGGACTGGAACTAGTTTCCAATGGATGCTGATGCGGGGAAATAAAAAGTATTTGAACTTGCAAAGATTTCCCCGCATTAGCCTCCGTAGCAAAGCTAGTTCCAGTCCAATACTTAGAATACGAATATAGCATGTTTAATCGGCAGCCACACTCAAAGCAGACGTTTTACTTTTTTTTTTATAATTCCTAACATGCATTGCCACATGCCGAAGTAACACTGAAGTCACACTGACAACATTTCACTTAAAACATTACACAGGCTATTATGGCACTGGTAAAAAAAAAAAAAAACATTCTTAACTTTGAAATACGAATTGACTGCATAACCACAAGTGTGACTATTTTAATTAATGAAACCAGGCCGGAAAATTTGTCTAAGTTGAATCCAAGTCATAAAAAAAAGGCAAGGAAAGGTTCATGGAGCACAATAGGTATACTCGGATTATTGAAGTGCGTTCGACAGTGGCTTTGGAAGCAAAGGAAAAGGGTAGGAAAGAAACAATCTTAGAGGACCGAATAGAATTCACAGTCGAATTCAGGGGAAGACGTGTGCTATAACCGCCAAAATAAGTTTAGTCATAGCGTCGTCAGTGAACTTTTGAATTTTACCTTGACGTTTCTTGATAGCACAAGATGCAGTTTTTCTATTTACTTGGCATTAATTTCACGCGATTAGACAAGCATTTCGCCCTTCCTAAGTTCGGATCTGAGTAGTTTATCTTGACTATTTGGAATCCGAAGCTCGGTGTGTGACTGGTTCACATTGATTTTCGATTTTTCACGGTTCGTCAGGCCCAGGCCCAAAGAGTGTATAGTTCTATTCACTGCCATTGAATATATCACTGTATAGTGGATTGTACTTCATTGGTTTCGATATCTTTTTATTCTGTGAATAGCTTTTTTAGTCGGTAGATAGCGCAATCCATGCACCTTTTTAACAATGGAGGCCAGAGCGTCCCTCGTGCAATTTGGAGCCATGTGACATTTTCTCTCCCTTTTGATGATGGGGGGTGTAATCCAACAGTGTGAAATAAACTATGACCCCGTGTACACATTCCAGAATGTTGTTTAGCGACTAATGTTTCATTTCCTTCAGTCCCTTGAAGGTACCATGAAGGTATAGGTGATATTAACCATTCCAGTTCAGCACCTGATTGCCTTATTTTACACCTTCTTTTTTTTATTTTACACTATTTTTTTTCACTTACAGGGTCCTTCCCAAGATACATTTCTAGTTTTACGTCAACACGGAGCGAGAAAATTACGTTACCGAGTGTTTCGGTTCAACAAAGAACGTTCCTTATGGCTTTTTGGACCTCTTCACCCTATCCGTTTATGGGCAACCAGCGTCGTCACTAACCAGTATCCTTCAATGATAAGCCTATTATGCTGTAGAAGAAAATGATCTTATTATTGTTTACAACTTTCTTTGCAGGATCTGGATTCGTAGAGCTATATTTGAAGATATTTCTCCAAAGAAAACAAATTAAAACGATGAAAGTTCTTCAACTTCGAAATTGCAGCCGGTTCACATTGCAATCAGACATAGTTTGACGCTAGTCTGAATAAATTTGAATGTAGCTAAAGGAAAGTTACGATTCAAAGACCCAATTTGTCTTTTTGATATAGGAAAACGGTTTCTTATGATCAGTTATGGTAAAGAGTGAGGTTTCTAGGATTTCATCTTTGATACAAAGTTTAGTGTCGTAGTTGTTGAAGGTTGGGAGCGCTTGCCGCCACTTTCTAAGGAGCGCTCGTCATGCATCCATTTTCATTCCACAAAAGAAGCAAATGTTTTTTTTTTTTTTTTAATTAGTGCTCGAATTTTCAAATTATCCTTCTACCGAGCCTAGCTTTACTTGACTCCATTTCAAAAAGATATTTCGAATTATTGGTGATTACAGTCATACTTATAAACTGTGTGTTTCTTGCACTTAAAGAACCCCCTGAAGAAACTGAGTAAGTAAGAGTGTTTCTTTGTTCACTTTCTATATCGGATGGAACTATTGCACTATTTTGAGAAAAGTCAACCAACCACTATTTGCTTTGATTTGATCTACTTTAAGTAGAGAAATTGTGCACGTCTATATGACCTTGAGACTTAGGTCTGTAACGAGTTTCTACGCACAATTTTCATAAATCTTGATCTATCCTATACGAAGATGTTCTGAAAAAGTTGATTATAATTTATTGGAGCAAAAAATGATGGATTGTCTCCGAATGAGGTTCTCTTTGTACTCGAGTACACTCGTGTCTGGGAATCACCGTCTAAGGTTCAGGTTTTTTGTTAATTAATCAATTCTTGTTTTTTTTTTTTTTTTTTTTTTTTTTCTGTAAATCATACTATCTATGGCCTGACCAAATTTTTGATCAGTTTGCAAAGACCCCTCTCAATTTTAGTCACTTAACACTGAATTCTAATGTTTTTCATTGCAGATACGTCTTCACTTCGATTTACACAGTAGAAATGATTCTAAAGATAATCTCTCGAGGTTTCATTCTTCACTCTTATTCCTACCTAAGAGATCCGTGGAACTGGCTCGATTTTTTCGTTGTCTTGTTAGGGTAAAAGCACTTTTCCCCCTATTTTTTACAGTTTGCTACATTAACCAAGTCTCTTCCTAGCTTTCGCCCAGCCGTTTCATAGTAATAACTATCAAACCGTCTCTTACGTTAGCTAGCAATAACTCCACGCGCTAAGGACTGTGCCTACTATTGTGGTTGCGCATACTTTTTGCGCAGCTCGATATATTCGGATTTGACATGGGTGGTGCTTATTAACAAAGGGATATTTTTTAGCGGTTCAAAACTATGCGGAGAAAGTAGAACTTAGCAAGCGCTGTTGGTATCCAAAAAGAAAATTGGGGGTAGCCATGCATTTTTCAGAGATAATTACGCTTCAGTTTGGAAAAGAACGCCGTACAGTGCTTTGTCTTTTAAAGCTTCTTACAAATGTTGTTGACTAATTATCTTCCAAACATGCGAGGTTACCCCTTTTTTCCCGCATATTCAGTAAACTACGCAAACATATCTTTGAATTAGTAGGCACCGTCCTTAAGTCCTTCGCAATATGCCCGAATATTGGCTCACAACATCCTTTTATTGATAGTCACTGACTCAGTTTTTAACATGTCTCGCTAAGTATCAATTCAAGAGAGTACGAGGTAAGGGAGCGAATCCCAGTGCCCCATGATATTTATATGAAATCTATTTTTTAGATTGTGTCCATGCTGCGGTTAATTACATTTCTTGTTTCCATGACGGCGTGGTCCATTTTCACACTGACCAACAAGGCGTCGACTTTCAAATAATCATGCAATAAGACACAAAGCTAATAATAGATTTCAAATAATTTTGTTTGATATTATAACCGTCAAATCATTGAAATGGCATATTCGGACCAGTCTTAAAAGAAGTGTTAACCCTGATATCACATTACAATACATTAATATCCCTCCATTATCTTCATTCATTGAAGCGTCGGAGTCAAGTTAGTGGGTGTCTGTAACAACTCTGAGGGCCCGAGTTGATATATTTAAGGGACTGGTTCGAGTGAAATGTAACACTGAGCAATACATTGCTCCAAAAAAACAAAAAAACAAAAACAGCAACAACAACAAACAAAACAGAAACAAAAACATATAAGAAAAATTTCAGGGAAGATGGAAATTATATATGGTAACTGTGATGTTTATTAACAAAAAACATAAAATAAAATTATGTAATTGCTATATGCATATCCGCTTATTAAGAAATGCGAAATAATGTTAGCGGCACATCTAACAGTGCGTGTGTGTATTTAATACTTTGAAATATTATAAAAATGTGGAAAAAGAAGAAAACAAAAAGATTTCGAGTATTTTTCTTTGTAAGAGGGTCTAATATGGGAGATTATATATAACTATTTATAACTATTATATATGGGAGATCATATATAACTAAAAGAATATAATTTGCTGAAATCTGCAATTCCAAATCAGGTACATCACCATGGCTCCTAACATCGCGAATTTTACGGCCATCCGCGCAGTTCGCGTGCTGCGGGCTCTTAGGACAATTTCTGTTATATCAGGTAAGAGAATTCATAAATAAAATAAAAATAAAGAACACTCACACTCTCACTTGCCCAAACTGAGCTGGGCGTAGAATCTGAGCGACCGAGCGACAACGATTGCCTTTCAGGTCGTCCAAATCTGAGTCATTCAAAACGTTGTCGTTATCAGAGTTTCATCCATGACCAACTCATTCCCATCGGATAATCTCTGTCGTTTATTCTTTTAAATTAGAATAAATGATGAGTGTTTTGGAAAGCATTTCATGATTTCCCTTTTAGTTTTTAGAGATTGAAACCGCCGACCATCGAACGAAAAAGAAAAAGAACTTGTATGAAGTCATTTTGTTAACTACTTCCTAGATACTTCTTTTGACAATTAGTGTCCTTCGAAAGTAAGTAATCCTTGACTTGTAACCACGTGACCATGAGCTCCGATAAGATTGATAAGAGGTCATTTTGGTAAGAAAGAAAACGGCTGCCAATGGATAGTCTTTTTTTTTTCCAAGCAATATGACGACGAAGCTTTATTTATGGTTTCAGGTCTTCGTGCGATGGTGAACACGCTACTTCGTTCCCTGAAGCTGCTGAGTGATGTTTTGGTCTTGTTTCTCTTCTTTCTTGTCGTTATGGCTCTCATTGGTCTGCAGCTTTTCGTTGGAGAATTGAGGAACAAGTGTGTTCTTAACCATCCCGCTAATTTGACGGTTGACTTTGCGGATTACATCAATAATGAAAGTAAGGAATCCTTCTAACGCGGTATTAAGTACTTTTTTGGTACTATTTTCGATGGCTCTTTGTCATGTTTCGGCTAACAGGCACAATGCTGGTGAAGGGTATGTTGCGATAGTAAATCTCAGCGAAAGAAGTTCTATTTTATTGTCTACTTGGTTTACATCAATGGTTTCTGTAGAATGCAATCATGAAACGAATGAAACGGAGGAAGAACGAAATCAAAAGTTTCGATTGCAGGAAACACAGAGAGATTTATTGGGAGGGTGACGAGGGCCCGCGATCCCCCTTTCGCCCATATCGAAAAAAACAAACAAGCAAAAAAGAGGAATTTGTCGGACTCACTTTGCCTCTCATAGCCTTACACTTTGGTGACATAAGCTCCCAGAATGCTGTAAGCAGCATTTCAATTAACGTGCTTCTTGCTAAAGGTAGGGGTTAGGAGTTGGGTCTTTGGCGCTCTCTTTCTGAATTTTCTGCACAACGAGCATGCTGCAGATGTCATCTTTTGTGTTCAGGTATGTGGTTTACAAGAAAGGGTGAAGCACATATATGTGGAAATTCCTCCTTTGCCGGGTGAGTGCTACATAACACAACATAGTGAGTTGACATAACCTTAAAAAAACCGAAACAGTTCAATTAAGAATAAAACTTTTCTGTCATTACTTTACAGTTCCTTTAACTTCTACAACTTGGCCGAACCATACATGAGCTGGCTTCTGAGGAAAGATGTTGAGACTTAAAACAAAATAATTAAAATCCTCTATTGTACATCCACTTTTCCATAAAGCCAGCTTGACTTTTGATCATTTTACGGTACAGAATCGAGAAATAAGGGAAATGAATGTTTCCCTTAAGTTATCAACTTATATTATTGGCTGGTGGCGTTCTCTCTTCTTTACCGGGTCGTGGATCTGAAAGCTAATTTTTTTTTGGGTGATGTGGTTTCTAACGTCATATAAATTTTTGCTGTTTCGAAGAGCATTCCAACGTTTCCTGCTTTAGTAAAGCAAGTTGCACATTTTCGTTCTTGAACACTATTATCCTGCGACTATAGGTTATTATAACTGTGTAAAAAAGGGTTTTCCCGTTTTTGAGGGATGTGATAAAATAATGGGGGCGTGGATTTGATTTTTAGGGGGGTGGGGGGGGGGGGCGGTGGGAGGTAAAAAGAAAATAATAAAAACGCTGTAATTTTACATTTTCCCTCCAGCTTTCCCTTGCCTTCCCTTCTTCTTCCACTTACCGTCTCCACCTTTTGTTCCCTTCTTCCTTACTGTTCTTTAAATTTCTACCAACGGACTGCGCCACTTACCTTGAGCTTCCGCAACATTCTATGCCGCTCCAAGGATTCGAATCCTCGCACCATTGGACGTCAGAGATTACTTCTTATCTGTATTAACCGCTAAGCCGTCGAATCAGCAACTGAAATCGGCTTGATATTTTTTCTACCAATGAGTTTAAGCTAATTCCAAGCCTTCACGACAACCACCATTTCGCAGATGTAAATGACATAAAGTGAGACCTTGAAAATTTTCAGCTCATCCAAACAGTTATATGGTCGCCGATGGAACTTTATGAAGGAGTTAAAGGGTGGCTACGTTTATCTGAAGGAGAAGGAAAATGTTCTGAGTCTCCAGTGCAACAAAAGCAAAAATTGTTTCCAAGAGATGGGCTCTTGATTCTGAAGGACAAGTCGTCAAATATTGCAGAACGAAGTTTATTTACGTTGCTGTGCAAAATATACCAGGAACAAGGTCTGGGGATCATTTCTAGTCATGATAACAAACTGTTCTATTTCAAGCTATTTTCTCTTATACATAGGGAAACATCAGGCTTCGCTGGAACACGACACCGCTCATTCTGGATGGTGCGATTTCGGTCGAAGTTTGAACTGTGATCTGAAAGAGTAAAATGATGACGAACTTTCGCCGCGAACACAACGTTCGCACTGTGAAAAAGCGATGGTGGCACGGGCAAATAGAGCAACAACAAAACATAACCTTTGCAGTTAACTAACGAAAAGAACTTGTCATCAAACCGCTTGTAAAAAAAAAAAAAAACATAAGTCACAGAAGAATTGCAAAATGCGGTGTGAAGTGGTTTTCGGAATTTCTCGGAGAATAGAAATGAAAAAGCCACAAATGAATGGACAAGTCACAGCTACATCAAATACAGAGCGGATGGGCCAGACATCGAGGGAGAGAGCTTTCTTACATTTGCAAATTGCATACCGCGGACTGCAGACTAACCCTAAATCACAGTTATTGAAAGCTAACCGCTCTAAAATGGGTGGTTAGACTTAAATACTGCTTATCAGCGCTATTTGAAATGGGTGATTAGACTTACATACTGCTTATCAGCGCTATTTGTAGGCGGCCAGCCGTCCGCGGTTCGCAGTTTTCGTATACCAGAAAGGGAAGGAGGAAAAGAAGAAGTTCGAACTTCAGGACTGATGTGCCGCCCCTTCATCCAAATGTGTTACTTTCTCAAATTGTGGAAGTTGAAAGGCACTGTGCCAAAATAATCACAAAATTTGGATTTATCACTACAGACAGATTCGGACA
>OX421455.1:26908851-26913851 GCA_949126865.1 Montipora capitata | reverse complement strand
AGTTTAATTGATATATTAGACCGCAAGAGGCGAGATTACCGAAAATGAGCTACTTTATCTACATTTTCTCAACCCGCTGTCCAAACTATGAAGTACGTTTCTTGTTTCCATCCATCTTTGTTAGGTGACCAAGGCACTGGGTGTATGGTATGTTTTCTACTTTGTGATCACAATTTTCTTCTGCTCATTTTACCTGCTGAACCTTGTCTTGGCTGTGGTTTATTTATCCTATGAAAAAGAAATGAAATCAATCGAACAGGAGGTGAGTAAAACAATTAATTTCAATTCATCACGCTTGAACCTTCAAATCAGCTGCGTTGCATTATTAATTAGTATAATAGCCTGATTAATGAAAATTCATTGCAACGATTAGTTGCACTTGAGGTGATTATTACGCGATAATTACCAAAGGAATCAATGCAAGTAAAACTATGATCCTCGCAGTTATGGACGCAATTTCAGCAATATTGCGTAAAGAAGCCTGAAAAATCCAGGACTTCATCGGGGTTTAAACCCGTGACCTCGCGATACCGGTGCGATCCTCTGCGAGGATCATAGCTTTACTTGATTTCATTTCCGCAGTTTAGTATATGAAGTATATGATTAATTACATGGATCATTTCATTTATTGATTCATTCCTCATGGGAAGATTAGAACCCACAAATGACCAGCTCCCAACATCAGTGGCTTCATACCCCAGTTGGGGCGTCGCACCGGTATCGCACCGGTATCGGGAGGTCACGGGTTCCAACCCCGTTGAAGTCCGCAATTGCTGAAATTGCGTCCTTAACTGCGAGATTCATAGCTTTACTTGATTTGATATCCACAGTTCAGTACATGATTGATTTCACATTTCATTTCATTCATTAATTACCAAAGCAGGTGCGGATCTAGGGGAGGTGAAATGGGTCAATTTTCACTCCCCCTTTTTCTGAGGCCCCCTTCTTTCTTTTTTTTTTTTTTTTTCTTATCCCTCAAACACCTCAACCAGGCTTTGGTTCTATTACATTATTACAAAAATTCACCCCCCCCCCCCCCCCACCCCTTCCTCTCCCCCAATTCAAAATCCTGGATCCGCGCCAGCAAAGGGTTCTTCTTTTTTTTAAAAAAAATGGCCGCAAGCCGTTTTGTCGAGTTGACCGACGAAGAAAATCATTTGTTTTGAATAAAATGCATATTACTTTTCAAATAATTATAATCACCTATGTAATTAAACTAAAACAATAATTCACCTCCGGCTCGGTGAATATGGGTGAATAATTGTTAAATAAAGACTGAACTATATTAAACCTGTAAAGTACTTACCAACTGAAACCTCGGAAAACTAATTTACTTTGTTTTCATTGAAGTTCGATGTACATTCGCCCGGCTTTGTCGCAGGAGAACAAATAAAATGAGTGCTTTCTATCTGACCAGTGATAAACCATACATTTTTCCATAACGATAAACGGTAGAATTTTTACATGTAAAGCAATCTTCATGTTAAGTGCTCCATGTTTATCGCATTTCCCAATTCCTTTTCATTTTTCAAAGGAGAGGCGAAGAGAGACCCTAAGGAAAACTGCTGCGTCGTATACGGCTGACTCTGGAACCTTAACTTCCCTGAAACCATTAAGTAAACAAAGTAACCAAGCCGGTATGGTGGAGATGACACTGAACGCTGACAATGCCACTGGAGTTCCAAAAGTTGACGAAGGCGATATCAGTGACCAGTCCAACCTTCCTGGAGGGCGCCGCAAGTGTTTTCAACATGTGTCGACAAATGTCGTGACCTGTTTGAACAAATTTCCATTTCTCAAGCTCCTAAAGAAACACATGCGTTCCATAGCCGAAAGTGCTTTGTTTGATGTAGTTATTGTTAGTGTTATCTTGATGAACACCGTTGTGCTCGCTCTCTATCATCATGGAATTGACAAGTCGTTCGAAAATGTCTTAGACGTGTGCAATATGGTATGTGAAAATGTCCATACTCCAACAATCTTAATAGAACAGATGTAGTGTGACTGTTGATGTTAGTACTTTTATGCGTTGGCCTATAAACCAGGCTAATTGAGAGTTTGAGACGCCAATATTGGCGGCTAGTTGGGAGAAAATTCCATTGGACGTAGTCGCGACTAGCGACAGAGGAGCATTATATTGGCGTCTCTCTCGCAAGCAAAACTGTAGGAGGATCGAAAACACTTGTTCTACTTCTTCAGACTGTCGCGCTCGCGGAGAAGTAACATCGCAAAAAAATTCGCCTTTAATGACATGCTTTTTCTTCACTTGATGTTTGTATTTTAAAAACCCATATAGGTGGTTTGCAACCAATCCCTAGGGACACTGATATAATAATGCTGCAATGTACAATGCCTGGTGGACGAACAAAAGGAGCTTAGTAGAGATCTTTTATTTCGTCCACCGACCAACCTGGTGGCGATGACAAAACGTGAAAACCACCTATAGAGAGAAGCAACAAGAGCACTAGCAGACGTTTTCCTTGATTAAAAAAAAAAAAAAATGAAAGCAAGGTTCACCAATCACCTCTTGCCGATTGTTTCTCACTAAATAGAAACCCTTACCATGCACTGGTTTTCTTGTTGTCTTTTTTTTTTTTCTGTAGTTATTTGCCGTTGTATCTTTGGTCAAGGTGACCAAATGTTACATGTACTGCATGAGGTTGCCATCCTATCTTCCTCAGGTATTCACGCTTATCTTTGTGGCCGAGATGATATGGAAACTCCTCGCCATTGGACCTCTCACCTATGTTAAATGCGGATGGAACGTATTTGATGCCCTTATTGTCATCGCAAGTATCGCTGGGTATCTTACCACCTCTGGTGCAAGTTTCAGTATCCTTCGAAGCTTGCGATTGGTAAGTTTTTTATTTATTTATTTATTTATTTTTATTTTATTTACATGATTTACACTTGTACTTACTTCTTACATAATACTTGCACTATATACGATACATGTTACAATACCATAACACTAGTCAAATGGAATTACAGTTGATCTGTTTACAACGTAATTGTTTACATTTTAATTGTTCGAGTCACTAATAAGAATTTTGTTTGTTACTTCCACTATGTAGGGTATTGGTTTTCTAGAATTTAATAGGTTGTTAAATAAATAGATAGCAAGAAAATCAAAATACAGAAGCTGAGAAGTAGAAAGACACAACGTAATTTTATAAGGACAGAAAAAATTTCCATTTGTTCCTAAACTCTTTCGCCTTATTACAAGTGACTGCAATATATTTTTCTATATTAATTTTTTCGGGCACAAGTGAGGCAAAATCATCGAAATTGTACTTTATGGTATTTAAAGCGTTAACATATAAGAAATATTTACCTAAAATAATAAGATGGTTGAGAGCCAAACAGTAGTTGTGACAGCGAATAATTCCGAACATAACCTCCAGTTCTGACAGAAGCAGTTTCGTATTACTAGAGGTTGACTACCACTCCTGGAATCCATCCCAAAAGGAATTTGCGTGCTTGCAGTTTACAAACAAATGCCACAGGGTCTGACACTCAGAATGACAAAAGGGACAGAAGGGCGAGGCAACTTTTTTCATTTTATATAACAAGCTATTCGTTGGTAAAATTCGGTCAATGATTTTGTATTGGAACATCGTCAATTTAATCTCTCTTGTGGCTTTGAATGGTAGGAGGTAGATTTTAGACAAGTCACTTTTCTCGACGCCAGATTGCGATTGGTAAGTTGGCCTTATCACCAGCTACAGTCTCGGCCACACATTTTGTACCACAGACGGAAATTTGCTCACCTTATGTCCCCCTTAAATGTTGATGTTCATGGATTCGAGTGCAAAAACCAAACGGTAAACACAACATTGAAGGGAGGAAGGAGGAGGGGCACGTTATTTTAATTATGCGATTTAAGTGCTGTTCTGGCAAAGTGTTACAACTATATTTGAACTATTTATGACAGAAAATGTCGTATTGATGTCACCTATTGCACTTTCATCGTATCAGATATTTCAACTTTTATTTTTTTATAATCTTTCAATCAATAAACTTAAAGCGGATCCAACGTTTTTGGATTAAAAAAAAATATATTAAAATTGTTAGCACTCTGGACTTCACAAAACCTGATGACGCTTTTATGAATAGCAATTCAAATTTGAGGACTTCTATCAGGAAAAAAAGTGATTTCTGAACCCTTTCAAACCCTGGTATCGTAAAAGGGAAATCTGAAGTTCAGTGGGTCGGAGGACTAGCCAAGGGGGTAGCCCAAGATCGACGGCTATCCATGTAGCAGGCACTAATTAGACAAAAATATGAAACACAGGTCAAATCTTAGGAATGCCGCCAAATGCGAATTTGTGTTGACTTTGTTTTTCCTTTTTTTTTTTTTCTCATCGTAGTTTCGGGTTCTTAATCTCGCTCAATCTTGGAAAACTATGGCGAAATTGGTGACAGCGATAGCCAGGAGCGTAGGGCCCGTTGGCAATATCACGTTGATTCTCGGGGTTATCATTTATATTTTCGCTGTCATTGGAATAAAGGTTTTTGGTGACGCATACAAAATGGACACGTCTGGAGAGGTTCTTCGATGGAACTTCAATGACTTTTGGCACGCCTTCATGATGGTATTCCGAGTGCTATGTGGCGAGTGGGTTGAACCTCTCTGGGACTGTATGACAGCTACCAATCCGATGGCTATTTTGTTCTTTTTACCAGCTTTTGTTATCGGGAATTTCATTGTAAGTATTTAATGGCCAGCACAACAAGGGGGGTCTGAGACTCTTTGCTCCGTGAAGGGGTTAAAGCAAGAGGGACGACCTCGGCAATATTTGGAGAGGACAAACGTCAACGCCATGATTTGAAATTGTCCAGGTAGTAAATACATATTATCAGCTATTCATACGCTCTCTATAGAGCGTAAAACCTGGATATTTCATGTCGTTGCCGTAGTCAAGATGTGAGGGGTACTTTCAGATTAAATTTTTGTTTAAAACGTATTGGTTGTGATTCTTCCTGTCGAACGTCGAAGC
>OX421455.1:26856351-26906351 GCA_949126865.1 Montipora capitata | reverse complement strand
GAACTTCATGTGAGCTGGCATACTAGTCAAGAGTCAGATGGAAAAGATTGCATCCTCATGGACTTTCCTCGTTTTGCACCTGTTAAGGCAGATTTTCGCTTTTCCCTCCAGGTCGAGATGTGGTCATTTCCGGTGGCAAATATCTAGGAAGGGCGCCAAAGAGATACATTGTTGAAGTCGATGACTGTCTACCGGAGTGCTGCATTTTTCCGGAATGCACAAAACAGCACTTCACGTGGCTCAAACTTCGATGTAGCATCAGATGCCTTGTGGAGCACAGATACACGGAATGGTTTATCCTGTTCATTGTTATGTTCAGTAGCTTTGTTCTGGTAGGGTGTTTATGGTGTGATACACAAATAAAGCATTTCAATTCATTTTAACAAGCCAGTAACAGTCGTTAGCTGCCCCCTGCCAGAGAATAAAAGTTATGATTAACTAACAAAAGCATAGTAAAAACTACATTTACATTAATGGTCGGCTTAGCTCGCCCTGGCAGACTATTCCACGTGAAAGCACCCCCGTACAACTCTTTTGAGGGCCTTGGTACATTTTTAGTAGGTCCTCGAGTAAACTAGAATATGTTGAGAACCAAGATGAGTATGCCTATGGATGGCATTTACTGCTTCTTTACTGTTCAATTAATCATCAACGTTTTCCACTGTTTTTTTTCCGTCTGTCAGCGAAGCTAGTCAGTTAGTTTGTTTTTACTGAGGCCAGCCCCACTGTACGCCCAAAATGAGCTCCAATAATCACGATGAGCTAGAATCAATGTTCTATAAATTACCCCTACTTAGTAGAGTCCTTTGAAGCACATCGGTTTTAACCTCTTGATCACGTCGAGAACTCTGGCAACTTAACCACTGATAACTTCAGAAATATGGCTCCCCAACAGAGTGTCTAGTCCAGTTGAATGCTTATAGGCACTTGTATGTATTTACACTTTGAAATGAATAAATTATCCATAAAGGCAAATGGGAAGTTTACTTGTTTGCAGCCTAGTTGAGGAAACGCTTTAGGTTTATTTATCGCCCCAATCAATGATTGTTGACTAATCACTCTGCAATGAAACGACAACAAAAAACAACACAAGTGAAGGGAAGGGGCATCTATACATCATCACTGATCATGTAACACTAGGTAAACTGAAGCAAAGTACAGTAGTAATGAAGGGGGTAGTTTCTAAAGAAACTGTGGTGCTGCGTCGGTGGGGAAGTATAGTATACACAAATTTGGTTTTATCAACGGAGTTGACAATGTAAATCGGCCACCGTACAGAGATTCTAAAAGCTGACGTTTCGAGCGCTAGCCCTTCGTCAGATCGAATCGAGGAATTGTAGGTTATGTGTAGTTTTTATAGTAGAGTAGGAGCTACGCTATTGGTTGTAACATGGCAACGTGAAAAATAGGAATACATTAGTTAAATGAAAAGCGTTCGTTAATACCGTGGGGATTAAGGGTGCCTATTTGGAAGATGAATTTTGTTCTAGATTCTTGCGGCTTTCCGTCGTACCTAGATTTAACGGAAATTTTCAATATAATTCTGATTAATTCCATTCCTTTACAAATTCCCGGCCTTCTTCTCGTCTAGGCCGTCCTACGGTCAAAATCAGCAGTTATTTTATCTATCACAGAATGACTGGCAGCAGTTCAGCAATCAGATATTTCATCACGGTCGCAGAACGACTTGCAGTAGTACAGCGTCGAGTCTGAACCAAGTCCTGGGAGTACTTCGAAGGCACCGGTTAAAAAAAAAAGACACCCGCGAGCGATGGCACCCCGACGACGAGAAAGTGCAGCTCCGTTTGATATGTCAGCGATAAGTCTACCGAGCGCGACTGACGTGGGTCATACCTAATTGGATTAATTTTTGTTTCCAGTGTCGGCCACGTCCTGCTATGGCCTCGATATATGATCAAATGGCTTTACACGTGACCCCTGCGTAATACATCTAACCACAAGTGTAACATTATCTCATGCCAATGCAAATACCTGGAGAGCCCGCATACCGGTCACAAAAATCGTTGACACCTCAAACGCATAACACTGACAAAACGTGAAAAATTACATTTACAAATAGGTGCAGAAATGTTGGGGCCCTCATACGTGAGTGTCCCATCCAAGAGGATCCAATTAAAAGCAATGAAATTAAAAACAAACAAACAATCTCCAGAGAGAGGATTCAGGTAACTGTCCTATTCTAGCACCCCTCTCAGGATCAAGAAAAGACCAGGCAAAATAACTTAAGAATGATACCTTGTTTACCTAGGTTTTTGAGGACATCCACCTCGCCGAGCGGCAACGTCTTCAAGTGGCCTTGCACATCCTCAACTACTTCTTTGCAGTTACATTTTCACTGGAATTCTTGCTCAAGATTCTCGGTCTAGGAGTTGTCACTTATTTTTCTTCAGTATGGAACTGTTTGGACGCCTTTATTGTAGCGGTGGGTATAACTTTAACGTTTACTTGAGATTGTATATTGGTTGACTAACACACGCACCATAATTCAAACGAGGACCTCGTCTCGTCTAAATGCACTGTGCACTGATTGTAAAGAAAATCTTAGAAAGGTTACCTCTGTGCGATACAGGTAAGGTCATTAATGTATTGTTCGATTTTACGTGTGGGTGATAAATTGCTAGTAAAAGCAACTTTACTAGGCGCGACTTTGTCAACACTTCTATTTTGTTTTATTGCAATTGCGTTACGACTTTAATTTGTGGCCATGAACACTAGATATACGCCAAAAAAGTCTGTTATTTAAAGATCCTTATAACTTACAAGCATGCTTGTTAACAATAAGGAAAACAGCATTCCGTAGTATCTTGTATAATTGTTTAAAAATCGATGAGTAACCAGGGGGCAGAATTGAAAAGTTAAAAACGTTCTCTGGTTAAAAGTTGAGAATGCACGCGTCATCGACAGAGGCAATGCACGCGTAAGAAAAACGCTGGAATCCTGGCACACTGCAATTACTAGCCAGGCAGACAATAATTCTAAGCAGCTGTCAAGACAATACTCAATTTTATTGTAATCTTATCCATCACAAGTATTTCTTTTGTATTTCTGTATTTATTCATATTCGTTCTTTATTTTCTCGCCTTTTTTCTACATATATATTTTTACCTTCGCTTTTTACACCTCACTTTTTTAAAGGTTATCGACTGGCAATCGAAAGCTTAGTGTTTTTAAAACTTTTAACCAGAGAACGTTTTTAACTTTTCAATTGTATAATTGTTGTTCTATAGATCTCGCTTGCTTGCTTAAAGGAGAACACAGAACTTTCGGTGTTTCGATCCCTTCGGACGTTGCGAGCGTTGCGTCCTCTTCGAGCCATCTCTAGGATGGAGGGGATGAAGGTAGGCAGCATCATCTCCAGATTATTAAATATATTTTGACATAACTAAAAGACACATTTTGGATCCTGGCCTCATCCCTTAAATATTCCAGAAACCTCCACGATACAACAACAACAATACTTTATTTACTCTTTATGGAGAAAGAGATATGTGTATAAAAGTCGAGTCAGACGGACAAATGAACCTTGCGATTTTCGAGTTACCCCCTTGCAATGAACCCACCTAATCCATGACGCTCTTCCCTCAAATCGTTAAGTTTACTGTCTTTTCTGTATTGCCACCCAAATACTGAACCATTCGTAATTCGAGCTGTCTGAAAGATAAAATATCAATCCTCATGCATTGCAAGGATTCCATTCCATAATTAAAGAATCGACTACATTAGCTTTCAGTCTAATTACAATCAATGATCTTGCTGGCTTCGCGCTTTCTTTTTGCTTTTAAGGCAACCGCACGTTGTACTTCTACAAAGGCGATCGCTTAATGAAACGATTAATTCTTTGACCCCTCTTCTTTATTTCCCGCTGTGTGACCAAATGATTACAATCGACTTCCTAAAAATACACAAGTTGGTTCTTCACACCCAGTATCTTGATTATAAGTGTATGCAGTATGGATACTTAAAACCCTTCCAAAAGTGTTTTTGTTATCACGCCCAAAATCTGCATTATTTTTGTTCATACACGTCATTTTAACACATTCAGGTTGTCATCAACGCATTATTCGCGGCAATTCCAGGTATTGGAAACGTGCTTGTCGTGTCACTCCTGTTCTGGTTGATATTTAGTATACTTGGAGTACAGTTGTTTTCTGGAAAGTTCTACGCATGCTACGACCGTGATGGCCAAAGATTACCAGTCAGCGTTGTTACAAACAAAACAGAATGTCTTCGCTTTCCGGATAAATACAAATGGAAGAATGCTGACGTTAATTTTGATGATGTTCCAAATGCCTTCCTAACACTCTTCCAAGTGGTAAGTAGATTCGTAATTCATCGAATTTAATGTTGTGTCGACTGTTTTCTTGTTTTACGAGGCTCTAAGCTATTAAACTACACAGTTACTACCGAACTACTATACTACTGACCTTTGTGTTATCAAACGCTCTTAGGCAAATTTTAAGAGACCACTTCCCTTTTTATAGTCATTGCCCAACTTCGTGGATTCAAATATCCATGTGCCGGGGTTCACAAAACTAGTGGATCTCAAAAGATACGTATTGAAGTGAATTTACACTTTATGAAATTTGTAAGCTCGTGACAAACGTTCCATAGGAGAAAAAAAAAACCAACAAAAACAATAGTTTTCTCTGTGTTTCAGCTCTAAATTATTTCACTTTGGAAAAGGAGTATGACAACTACAGGCTGCCGACTACAGACTGCAGACTGCCTACAATGCAAATAGCACTGCTAAACAGTATTTAAGTCTAAGCACCCATTTCAAATATCGCTGATAAAAAGTATTTAAGTCTACGCCCCGATTTTAAAACGGATTGCTTTTAATAACTGTCATTTAGGGTAAGTCTACAGTCTGCAGTCCGCAAGTGTCAGACACCGCTTTGAAAAATATGCGTGGCGGAATCAATTCAAGGCTGTGAACGCGTTTTTTATCTCCGATTTAGTTATATCAATTGATAGGTGAAGCAGTGACGTAAACAATCAACTTAACAAAAATTGCTTTGCCCGATGTTCAAACAATATATTTAGCTACATGGGTAACTTGACAAAATGAAATAATTATAGCACACATATGTCTGCTTGTGCATTGAATCGACACCGTCCGAACTGAACATCTACACAGAAACATGGCGGCGCCATCGTGGCAATAAAGAATGGTTAAGTTTCATCCGCACGTAGCACGGGCTCAAGACAAACCATAAACATTGCAGAGAAAACCACGACGACAACGTTGTGAGTGACGAAAACGTTTTTTCTTTTTTTTTGTATGTTGTAAAGAATGTGGAATTTTATTGGCTTTTGGGCATGGTCTGTTTAGTTGAAAAATCCTTTTTTTGTTAGAGCTTAGAGAATGATCTAAATCCGATTCACGGAAAAAAAAAATAGAAACTTTGCATTTGTTTGCATCTGATGTCACGGCAGCCATGTTGGTGTACAGAACAATGCAGTAAAATTTATTTTTGGACTTTTTCTCTATTATTATGCAAAAGCTGTGTGACCATTTTCTATTGTTTTGTACACCAAAATGGCCGTCTGATCACGTGGATGGAAACCAAAAATAGTTTTGAAATCAAGATATGAATGTCATGTGAATAACGAGTTTTGAGGGTTTATTAAAAATAGTGATCAGAAAAACTTGAAATGCATATTAGCTAAGCTTTATTGCAATAAGAAGCTTTATTCTTTACTGCAGGCAACATTTGAGGGTTGGATTGATGTGATGCTTATGGCTGTTGATTCAACTCAGGTAAATTTCTTACCGTTCCCTCCTTAAAAGGAAACAAATGCATACAATTAAAGTCCGGGTGTTATAGGCGAAAAAAAAAAGAAGTGATCCTCGCACTTATTTGGACAATTTAAGGAATTGTTCCCTACAGACACCCCAAAACATTCAAGTGGCTTCTTCTTTCTTCTGGGAATTAAACCCACGGCATTGCACCAACCATAGTTAATAGACGGGAATGGTTATTTCTTTGTTGTGGGTTTTTGTTCTCTTTTTTGGCCTTGACCGTGCACAAAACACTATAGTTGTTTACTCAGTACTGAGGAACTAACCAATAGAAACCTGTTGGTTACGTAATTCATGCATAGTGTATGAGCGCAAAACAAAAGATTGTGCACAATCGTGGACTTTCCAACCTAAATCTTGGCATCTGTATTTGTTTCTTTGACGTTTGCGGAGCTTCCAAACCAGTCCCCTCTATTAATGGGGACATAGTTTTTGAGTGAATCCAGCTGTTGTTAACCCTTTCAGCACCGTGGGGTTCCCCATTGACGAGTAAAATCGTCTGGCGTTAGACAGAGTAAAATCTATAAGTGGCACTATTGGGAGTTAAAGGGTTAACTATGCACCAGCATTGCAGTGGCCGTGGGTTCAAATCCCGATGAAGCCACGTGAATTTTTCGCGCGTCTCTAAGGAATAATTGCTTAAATTGTCCAAATAAATGCGAGCATTACTTCTTTATTTCATTCCTTCCTTTGTAGGGTAGGTTGGTGTTCACCAACGAGAATGTCACTGTTCACTGTTCTGTTCACATACTTTCACAACGACGGTTCACCAAACAAGACTCAACGAAAAAAAAAAAAGGATTTCACTGTAAAGTTTGAGTATTAGGAAAGCGTTCTTTTTTTTTTTTTTTCTCTCTCTCTTTCTTTATGTCTTTATTTGGCTATTTATTTATTTGAAATTCAATATAATAGATAACAAATAGCTGATACTAGGCAACTCTAGATAACAAGAAAGTATAATTAACGGTATCTAATCGGAAAACAGTGACAAGAAACTTCGTTCAAGGTCGAAATAGATGAGGTTTCCTGTTACAAAGAAGAACCTAACGAAACGCTAGCTATTTCAAATTTTCTAGGTTTGTGTATTGTAAATATTCTTAGTGATAAATTTTTCAACAGCTCTAAAAGTGCGTATCCGCTTTCCTTTCACAAACATAACTGAAGATCAGATAATTGCCAGACGTAGCCTTTTTTTAAAAACCTGTTTCTATGTTTGTTTTTGTGTTTAGGTGGACCATCAACCTGTCGCCGACAATAACATGAGGGCCTACATTTACTTTGTGGTATTCATAATTCTGGGTTCTTTCTTTGTCCTCAATCTGTTCGTTGGTGTTGTTATTGACAACTTCAACTCCTTGAAGAAAAAGGTTTGTTCTCGGAAATTACACCAATTGTGTGATGTAATTATTACAGAGCAGTCTACAGAGTAAAAAAGAGGGAATAGGGAACCGGAACGGTAAATATTTACAATCGCAAGCCGTAATCAGCGATATCAGCGGACGCTGCCGCGGCCCCTACTACTACTACTACTACTACTACTACTACTACTACTACTACTACTACTACTACTACTACTACTACTACTACTACTACTACTGCTGCTGCTGCTGCTGCTGCTGCTGCTGCTGCTGCTGCTGCTGCTGCTGCTGCTGCTGCTACTACTACTACTACTGCTACTACTACTACTACTACTGCTACTACTGCTACTACTACGACGACGACGACCCCGCTATCGCTACTGCTACTGCTACTACCACTGATACTGCTACGGCTACCGCCACCG
The DNA here is from genome assembly GCA_949126865.1 of Montipora capitata. Classification (NCBI taxonomy): domain Eukaryota; kingdom Metazoa; phylum Cnidaria; class Anthozoa; order Scleractinia; family Acroporidae; genus Montipora; species Montipora capitata. The sequence goes on along the minus strand of OX421455.1, from coordinate 26,898,744 downwards.
CAACCGCCACCGCCACTGCTACTGCTGCTGCTTCGATACTACTACTACGCTATTATTATTATTATTATCATTATCATTATCATTATCATTATCATTATCATTATCATTATCATTATCATTATCATTATCATTATCATTATCATTATCATTATCATTATCATTATCATTATCATTATTATTGGTGTTACGTTCTCACGCGTTTCCACGCAAAGACAAAACAATACATAAATTACGGACTCCTGACATAACACAAATATATTTGTTCATTGAATAAATAGAGGATATTACATGGCGAGAAGAGGAATTTCGAATCTCCAAGCTGCCATGTAATATTCTATTTATTATATAAACACCAATGAAATACTAAATCGTTTCACGAAAACCATCGAAAGGTGCGATTTTTTATACGTAACCATAGCAACAGTGATCTTTTCACGTGTGAAGATATCATGTTTTCGCGTGAAAGATCACTTGGTATTTCGTTGGTGTTTATATCATAAAATGTTCTCCTAACTCATTAACATTAACGCTAACATTAACATTAGAAACAATTTCCCCCTACACTTTACTCCCCACTGCTCACCCCTGTCCCACGAAATAGCCTTGCCCTCAAGGGAATTCAGAAAACAAAGCTGTACTGATTCAGCATTGACCCATTTTAATTCTGACAGTACGAAGAAATAAGCAGTATGGGAATGCTCCTCACTGATTCACAAAGAAAATGGGTCAACTTCCTGAAGGAAGCAGCCAAGAAAAAGCCTGTTGCAAAAGGAATAAGGCCGAAGGTAACGATTTATTGTTAACGACACAAAACTAATCAAATTTGTGTATCAGCCATGACAGAAAGTGTTTATTTGTTCTATAAAGTCCTGGCTCCTGAGAAGTACTTTGTGCTTATAGAATGAGAGTTTGACCTGGCCGTTTGAAATATCGTATCCTCCCATCATAGTGCTCTAGTTTCTATTATGTGAAATATAATTAAGATTGTGACAACTGAATGCACGATTTAATCCCTGGGAAGCATAATCGAGAGGTTCAGTTCTGATTTTGCATATGCATTTTGCTACCCACGCCATGCTAGCATGGTAGTCTTTAATCATGCCCCAAGCAACTACTATTAAATAAAGAGGGAAGAATGCATTGGCAGTATCAGATTGGCGGATTTTGAAATTACATCGATATTCTGCTACTTTGTTGTTTTTCCTTTTTGGGGACCCTCATCTTTTTTTTCGGCTTTAAGGACGGTGCTACATCTGGGCATCACGCAATCATTTTGTCACGCTCTGATTTTATATTTTTCAAGTTAAACTGTTTTTCCGATTTTTCCCGTCAAAATGCCTCGGAAAATTTATTCCGTTGCAGTGCGAAACACATGTATCTTGTAGCAAAAGACCAAAGAAAAGGAATCGTAATGGCACAGTTGTCACAATTGGAAAAGCTAGAAACAATGACCGATCGGAGCGAGAAAGTGGACGGTACAGAAGATTTATAATTTTCAATGGAGCCATCTTTAAGTCCACTACAATGAAACATGACTATTTATCATCAAAATTAAGAATAACCAAATGTGGTAAATTCTTTGAAGACAACCACACTGGGTCTTGTATTAATACTTTAAGTTCAATAATTATTACTGTTCAAAAAATATCACGAAGCATCAGGCAGGCATCTGTTATTGTTTTGTACAATCGGCTGCCACCAAGACCGACAAAAATTCGAAAAATAAAGATTCAGGGGCGTCCAATAACAGAGGTAAGTACTGAACAATAATTAGTCAAAAGCAAGTAAGCTCACCACAAGAAACGATTATCAAAGCAAGTAGCCAGGTGATCACTTCAGCGCGTACGGGTAGATTCCTCACTCCAAATATCCTTGCAACGTTACTCTGGGCACTTAAGAGCCACTTTCCGCAAAACACTCAATCTACCCCAAGAATCAAGGAAATATCCACTCAAAAAATGCAAAACTCTCTTCTTTCTATGCTTGTCGCCATTGAGAATATCCCAGAGTGCACCGCTAAAACACGTGAAAATGTCGATTATTTACCGGGGAGGGGAGTGATAAAGGGCGCTTTTTAGTAACTACAGAGGAGGGCTGTCGGGCTCAAAAATGGTGGCTCTGTCGTCACGTCATTGTGATAAAAGGCATATAGGATCATACGGTTGCAATTTGCCATTTATTTTAAAGATCTTTGAGGTTCCTGTTTGTGGTTTAACTGCAAGTAAACGTTTGTGCCGATAAAACTGTGAAAAATCTTGTGTCTCTTTGTGTAAGAAAAAAGCAGAAGTGTCCACTTTTTCGAAAAAAAAAAAACAACTAATTATTTCCGAAAAATACATGGTTACCTCCTATTGTCATTTCACAATACACTAACCCAAAACTAAGATCTTCTTATCTGCATAGTCATACCCCGGGGAAAAAGAATCTTCTCATTAGTTGACACTGTCCTTAAACATGCAATCGGCGTAAATCATTGCAGAGTTTGTTTTTGACAATTTTTGTATTCATCAATGGGTTAATTAATGTAGGCTTCTACGCCGCCTCAATAAGATAACATAGAAAGCACAGTTAAGTTCAGGACTCGCTCTGTTTTTCTTTGGTTTTTTGAAAGGACCGATTTCGTGGCGTATTATACGACCTGGTAACAGGGGACAAATTCGAAATTGCCATTCTTACCGTGATTATGTGCAACATGGTCATGATGACGATACAGCACCATGGGCAGTCAAGCCGGATCACCAATGTCTTACATATCCTCTTGGGTGATGTATTTTAATGACCATTGCTGTGGAAAAATTATTTGCTTGGCGACGGGCGAAAAGACAACTGAAAAAGGCAGGAGTCGCCAAGCACGTAGCTACAATGTTTCAAATGTGAAAATGACCCCACAAGTATTGCATAATAATAGAGTCAAATTCCCAAAAGACATTTCACTGCATTAATCAACATGCATGGCCGCCGTAACGACAGATTCAAACCTTCGATAATTGCATTTGACCGTTTCTGTGTATGTTTCAGTTTCTAGTTTCTCATTGAAAATGATACTGGTTGTGTCAGTGCTGGAAACGTATTCCCCCTCATAAACATAATAATAATATTATTATACTTCACTCTTTTCATCACCTTTGAATTTTAAATTGCATTAGCGTTAATCACTACAAGAGATATTAGATATTTATTGTTTTCATGGATGTCATCAAATGACTTGAACTAAAAATGTTCCTCTGGAACTTGCAGGGAAAAATTACAATCAACTCTGCTGGTCATGCGGTTATTCAGATTGCAAAATTCTCCTATTATCCAAACAGTCAGAATTAATATTGATTAAAACTTAATGAAATAATATTTTCCATTCGCCCTTAGCTTTCAGATATGAGATTGGGCATAACCAGTTCATATCCATAACATACTCATTTGATAATTGTTAAATATTATTTTGTTGTCACAATGATATTACTTATGGGTTGGATATACCGAAATGATGATTGTGATGCATATGATGATCATGTTTGAGAGTGTCCTGTTTGTATTCAGGATGGTGCCTACTTTGTTATTGCGCAAACGTTCTGTGCATCTCGAGATACTCGGGTTGCCTTTGAGTGGTGCTTTCTAAAACAGGGATATTTTTGCCCGCTTTAAAACTATGTGGAGAAAGCAAAACTTAGCAAGAGCTCTTAGTATCCAAAAAGAAAATTGGGGGTATCCATGCATTTTTTAGAGATAATTAAGCTTCAATTTGGAAAAGAACGCAGTACATTGCTTTGTATTTTAAAGCTTTTTACAAATATTTTGATTAATTATCTTTCAAATATGCGTGTTTACCACCAATTTTTTTATTTTATTTTATTAACACTAAAAAAAATTGTTGAGATCTGCTTTTCCCGCGTATTCATAAATCGCGCAAAAAATACCTTTGAATTAGTAGGCACCGTCCTTAAATGTGCAAGATACCTGAGTGGTTGCTTGAAAATGCATTAAAACTTTGATTCCTTAATGAAAGCCTGACAGGCCATCACGGATCTCAAACTTGGTGTTCACTGGCATATTTACGGCAGAAGCCATCGTCAAACTCGTTGCCTTGCGACAACACTATTTCAAGAAAGCCTGGAATGTGTTTGATTTTACCATAGTTGTGTCATCGGTGATAGGTAAAGTATAGGTCACTTGCATGTGAGCCATTATGATAACTGGCTTACTCGGTGTCAAGTCTAGGCAAGTTTTTACATCGAGGAATGACGTTGTAATCATAGATCCGCAAATATATGCATTTTAGTCATTCCCACGGCTAGTCAACAAACTTATGATTACTGGCCATTCTTTCGGCGTAGAGCAAAATAGTATTCCTCCATCAGTTCTCATTATACAACTGTCAAGGGTCACGGGGTATTTAGTGTATGTGGCATTATAAAATGAATTATGAATTATCATTATTAGTCTTAGTCTCATCACTCTCATTCTCATTCTCATTCTCATTATCGTTATCATTTTATGTCAATTGCAACTTAATTCCAAGGCAATGTTCACCGTCTTCTGCTAGATGTTATTCATTGCAGAAGCCTTTTGATTCAACCGTCGTTCAGCTTTTGGTGCCTAAGTAAAAGGCAAACATAAAATAAACATCCTATTTACTTCAGGAAACGCTCATCGCTTCCAGAAGTTGCAGGGATCAATCTTATCACATGTAATCATTTTTCCAAAATGGGATTTTGGGGGTGGGGGGGGGGGGGGGGGGGGAGTGAGGAAATAGGGAACACGGTCAGTACTAGTCGCAAACAACCACTACAGGAAATTGGAAAAATACCTAATACACCATGGGCCCAGTTTCTCAAAAACCGATTACCATTAATCTGCGATTAAGTACCAACCGAGGTATGAATTTTCAATTTGTCCATCAAAAGAGGCTTAATTAGGTAATTCTAGGCTAAAGGAAAACGAAAGTCTTAGTCAAGATTGAAGGCTAAAAATCTTGAGCAAAACCTTGTCTGGACGATTGTGAATAAAATGCAACTTAAGATTCCAGTAATCTAGGATTAGCTTAATCAAGCTTTGAATAACTGGGCCCTGATTAACACTATTAAACCCAGCAATCAGTTGAATTTTCTAGAACCATCAGCACACGACTCGTCATCCATTCAGAATGCAGAATGATATCGCAATAGTACGAAAGTTGCTTTCTTCACCAAAAGAATGTTACAACTGAGCATGAAATGTGACAAGTCAAACTACTTATTTTATTTGCAGGAGTGGTACTTGACGAAGTTAACATCAAAGATACTGTTGTCAATCCAAGTCTCCTTCGAGTAATGCGAATCTTTAGGATTGCCAGGTTACTTAGAGTTTTGGAATTTGCCAAAGGAATTCGCCAGCTACTTGTCGCACTTATGATTTCCCTGCCTGCTCTGTTTAATGTCGGCACTCTGTTGTTGCTTGTCCTCTTCATCTATGCCATAATTGGTATGTCTGCTTTCGGTCGAGTGAAGAAAGAAGGAAGCCTAGATGATATCGTTAATTTTGAAACGTTTGGTAGTTCTATCATGCTACTCTTTCGCTTGTCAACTGGCTCAGGTTGGAATGACGTTATGATCTCTTTGTCCATTCAACCTCCCAACTGCGATCCAAGTTACCGAGGTCTCCCCAAAGGCAATTGTGGATCTCCACTGGGAGCAATCGCGTATCTCATTAGCTACATAGTGGTCGTGTTCATGATCATCGTCAACATGTACATCGCTGTAATTCTGGAAAACGTGAACCGTGCTCATGAAACCGATGATTTTGCTATCAAAAAGGAGGACTTTGATAGATATTACCTTAAGTGGGCGTCGTTTGTATCCAATGGAAAGCAGTTCATTCCGCTTGATCAATTGTCAGATTTTGTGGATGGGCTTGATAAACCGTTCAGGCTCCCTAAACCTAATGAATCTCGATTACGACAGTTGGACATTCCCATACGTGCAGGCCAACTCATTCACTGCTTTGACCTGCTGAAGGCTCTGGTACGGAGTATTCTGGAAGAAAATGGAGAGTCAGCAGACGTATTTAAAGATATCACTATAAGAATGGAAGCAGAGTTTACCAAGTCTATTGGAAGGAGGCATTCTATAGCTATATTAGGCTCCACGCAGAACAAATTTCAATGTGATCAACAAAGTGAGTTGGTCTAGCGAGTTGCTGTATGATATGCATCAATGGTAGGCTAATGATAATGTTATTACAGCAGTCGTATTTTAATTGTGGTGACAGAGGTGTTCACGTGGATAATGCTGGGAAACCTAACATGTTCTGTTCTTTAGTGAAAGTATAAAGTTAGTGAACTGGCTGCCAAAACAGTTATTCTGTTAGTATAAACGTTGACTGAAAGGCTAGTCAATTGTTTTTGTGTGAAAGGTATAACATTGACTAGTTAATTGCATTAGTTCAAAAGGCAAATATCGTTCCAAGAATTTTGAAGGATCTGTGTAAACAGCAGTACATTTTAACATTGGTTGCAAATAAACAACCTTTAAATGGGAATGCTTGCTATTTGTTCCTTCCTTTGGTGTCTAAAAAATTTCATATACGGCTGAGACTAGCTACTGCCCTCGGCTTGAATGTAACTCTTAATAATTTGCAATATTGAAAAGTGCTGATAGCTTCTAAGTTGAATTATTGAATGATTTCATGTACAAGTAAAGAACAGCAATAAAAATGAAGGATAAAGTGTTTTAGTTCCATAATGTAAGTTTGTGTGAATCTTGTACCTCTAAAATTAGATTGCAATAGCTGTCTTTGAATTATAGTGAGAAAATGTATTGTTCTGTTCCGTAAACTACGGATAGACTTTCATGTACCGGAGTAAAAGAACAAAAGAACCATTGTTATTCCGATTAGGCCTTGCTAATTAGGTATTGTTATGTTCGCTTTGTTCCTTTGTTTTATGGGCATTGATTATTTCACTTCCAGTAAATGAAAGACCAGGCTAAACTACGGAATCTCGACTCACTTCAGCTTCTTCTAGACCTAATTATAATGAAATGCTCATGTAAAAGCTCGAACACTTGTTGAACACCTATTGTAGTTACTTCTCAAGGCGTCTAACGAGAATATAGTTCAAAACCACTTAAACGTAGCATTGTTAAACGTATTTTAGTACATTTAAACGGTAGATATAGGCATATTTTTATCCCCTAGATATTTTCATCTGTTCGGATTTCCTAGCTGAAAGTCTAGCGATCCGAAAATTATAGGGATCAAATCTTACCTTCAGCCAGAAAAAAGGAAGAATGAATTCGTTCGTTTACAATCTTTTTTTTTTTTTTTTTCGTGCCACCTTTTTCTTTCTCTTTCAGTTTACGTAGGGTGGAGTAGATGCAAAAATAAGTATTGGAGGCCAAGGGGGTCTGAGGTTTTTGGGAGAACACCTCACAAGCGCCCACCTAAAATGGAACCCTTCCCCGTTATCTACCATACTTTACTCTTCTAATTATTTATTTTACTATAATTTTTTTTTTCTCTTTTTGTTCTCCTTTTTCAAATGCATTGCTTGTACCATTCATCGGTTTTATTAACTTTATCTAAGCATAAGCGTTACTCTTTCTCTCATTTATTTTATTACCTCATCCATTTTTATTGCACTTTATCTAAAATTGTACAGTGTGGCAAACGAATAAAACAATGAAAGACTTGTTGTTTGGAATGCAAACGCTAATCAAACCGTGGAATGAAAACAAACAGGATTAATTGCTTTGCGTGAAAAAGGTCCACTACACCTTTGGCCTCCGGCCCGCGTGATTTCCTTTGTATAAACACGCCGTCCAAAGGGTGAGTTTAGTTGCTGCATGTAATGGTTAGAGAACACTTCAAAGAGTTCAGTTTCTTTTCTTTTTGTTGGTTATGATGGGTGCATGTTTATCTCAATTTGTCCATGGTAAAGTGGACTGCAAATTCAAAAACACGTGCAAATTTGGATGCATGTTTGGAGAAGAGCAAATTTAACAGTCTCAAGGTTACAGATTACAATATAAGTGGTACGTGCAAAACAGTGACTAACTGCATTACGTAAACAGTGCGTTGTCTTTTGGTAATTTGCCATGATGTATTTGAGAGCAATGCCGCAGCTGAAACAAGACGGCAATCACGGGTTAAGCCAGTCACGATGGTAATCAAAGACATCCTGTGATGAGCTCATGGAAAAAAATGTCAACCTGGAACTATTCTAAACATATTTGATTTATTGTAGACAATTCACGTGATGAATATGGGGGTAGTTTCTAAAGAAAGTGTGGTGCTGTGTCGGTGGGGAAGTAGTATACAAAAATTTGGTATTACCAACGGAGTTGATAATGTAAATTGGCCACCGTACAGAGATTATAAAAGCTGACGTTTCGAGCGTTAGCCCTTCGTCAGAGCGAATCGAGGAATTGTGGGTTACGTGTAGTTTTTATAGTAGAGTAGGAGCTACGCTATTGGTCGTAACATGGCAACGTGGAAAATAGGAATATATTAGTTAAATGAAAAGCGTTCGTTACTACCGTGAGGATTAAGGGTGCCGATTTGGAAGATGAATTTTTCTTCCAGATTCTTGCGGCTTTCCGTCGTGCCTAAATGTAGGGAAAGGCCGCAGATAGCCATGTGTTTTTTGGAGTGGTTAGGGAGATCAAAATGACGAGCGACTGGCTTAGATGCATCTTTGTCATTCTTCTCAACATCGCGAAGGTGTTCGTGGAATCGGTCACCTAGTCGTCTACTTGTCTCGCCAATGTATAATTTATTGCATAACGTACAGGTTATGCAATAAATGACATTTGCGGAGGTGCATGTGAAACGATCGGTGATCTTAACAGATCGCTTAGGTCCCAATATCTTGCTAGGGTTAACAATGAAAAGACAAGTTTTGCCTAGTGAGCGCGCGCATTTCAAAGTGCCGGGTTGCTCGTTAGTTTTGAGCGCGCTTCTAACTAAAAAGTTGCCTACGTTTTTGTCGCGTTTGAATGAAATAAGTGGAGGTTGCGAAAGATTCTACTAGTTTCGGGATCATTTTGGAGTAATTTAAAATTATTAAGAATGATAAGACTTTTGGCTGCGTGATTATGAGGATGGAGAGTGAGGGTGAATGGAATTCTGTCATTCTTATCTTTTTGTGACGTTTGTAGTGATGACTGTCGATCAAATTGATGGGCGCGATGATGGCCCGCTTTGGCCACAGAGAAAGGATAGCCACGTTTTAGTGAATAACCTGTACGTTATGCAATAAATTATACATTGGCGAGACAGGTACACAACTAGGTGACCGATTCCGCGAACACCTTCGCGATGTTGAGAAGAATGACAAGGATGCATCTAAGCCAGTCGCTCGTCATTTTGATCTCCCTAACCACTCCAAAAAGCACATGGCTATCTGCGGCCTTTCCCTCCATCTAGGCACGACGGAAAGGTGTTCAAGACGCAAGAATCTGGAAGAAAAATTCATCTTCCAAATCGGCACCCTTAATCCTCACGGTATTAACGAACGCTTTTCATTTAACTAATATATTCCTATTTTTCACGTTGCCATGTTACCACCAATAGCGTAGCTCCTACTCTACTATAAAAACTACACGTAACCCACAATTCCTCGATTCGCTCTGACGAAGGGCTAACGCTCGAAACGTCAGCTTTTAGAATCTCTGTACGGCGGCCAATTTACATTATCAACTCCGTTGATAATTATACCAATTTTTTGTACACGTGATGAATATGATTACGGTGATTGGCTACCGACATTAAGCGACTTCCAGACGATCGTAAATTGATTCGGAAATTCAAAGCTGCTATTGGCTCCGATATTTCTTTTGTTACCCGTTACCCGTGAATGAGCCGAGATGCCGCTAAATACCTCGTAGATTCTACGAATTCCACGAGCTAAAAAAAAGACAAACTCTTCGAGTTCGAGCGGGAGGGCTCTCGCGTGCAGCGAACAAAACATGTGGAGCGCCCAAATAGCGACACTGAGCTCAGAATCAGAAAAAAAAAACGCTGATTTTTTTGGTAGAAGTATCGCCTAAAGTCATGACATAGGAAAAAAACTTGTTTAGTCGGTTTATCAGCCAATCGATCAAACAAAACCAATTGCCCCATATTACGTTTTTGTTTATGAAGGGCACTGTCAATTATTTTTAGTGTCACCCTTAAATAAAAATAACATATTTGGATCGATTGAAATTGTAAACAATGGCCCCATAAGTGCAATGAAAGTAGCACTCATAAATATGTTTGTCTGTGGCTGGTTGTTAAGGATTTAAACGTATTGAAACTTGAGAAAAAAATGCAAGTTACACGTGTAAGCCGTTAACTATGAGCTCACAATAAACAGCTCGAAACAGCCGAGTAGCTAAGGACCTCTCAAGCTAGGTTTTAGCATAGTAGTAAAAAAACAACCCTTCCCGTTAAATGGACTCGACTTTCAAATAAACCCCATCTTTGGGAGACAGTGTGTTTCCTGCATGCATGACCATGGGCACTTGTGTTTCGGGGGATCGCACAAACTTGTACTTCATCAGGATTTTCACCAAGGCGATCCTGATTTCCATCAGGGCAAACCTCATCCCAATGCAGTTCCTTGGCCCGGCTCCGAATGGCAGGAACTGATACGGGTGACGTGTATCTTTGGCGGGGCCCTCAAATCTCTCGGGATCAAATTTCTCCGGGTTCTCCCATGCGTCCGGATCGTGGTGGAGAGCGTAAAAGGGTATGATGATCTCCATTCCTTTGGGAACTGGGATACCATTGACTTTGCAATCTTCCGTACACTCGCGATTGAGTTGATGTGCTGGAGGATACAATCGCTGAGTTTCGCTGATGACGCAATCCAGGTATTCGATACCGTGCGATATCTCATATAACGAAGTGCCAGGAACCTTCTCTATCTTTTGACGGATCTCGTTTCTCAGCTTTTCCTGAATGTCTTCATTTAGAGCCAAGAGGTAGGAGACGGTGGAAAGAGTAATCATCGAAGTTTCGTGTCCACCTAACAGAAATGCCACGCACTGTGCGACGATTTCCCCATCCGTGAGTTTGCTGCCACCCTGAGCGGTAGACTCATCGTGGGCAGTCAGCATTAGCTGCATAAGATCCTGCCGCTGATTGTCTCCTTGCTCTCGACGTTGATGAATCATCTCCATGGCAATCTGACCGAAGTATCCCATACTTCCTCTCAGACGCATTACTACGCGTAAGAGGGTTTTGAGGATCGGCAAGCGGCCAACAATGCGTAATATGAAGGGGAAACGAAAAGATTCTCTGGCTTTTTTGAGAAACGTTTCGTCTGGATCAGTCTGAACTTCTGCTTTGATGCCAAAAGCCGTCGAGAGGATAATTTCTAAAGTAAGGCTGCTGTACCAGTCCATGAGGTTAACAGACTTGCCTGTGACAAAAAAAATTATAAAAGACTCATTGTGTCAACGCTGTTGCACAAAACCCTGATCAACCCTCTCGTCACCCCTGTCCTAAGATACCTACCCTTACCGAGAACAGACCTTACCAGCTGCTCAACAGAGACCCGACAGACCTTCTGACCCGGAAGTTGTCCGAAAAGCTACTAACCTTGAAGTGAAGCGAATATCTATAAGAGGCCGTTTACAACAAACTCAGACCTCCACACAAACAGCCGCCTAGAATCTACGGTTTACCGCATGTAATTTAGCTGCTTAACTTGGCTCACATCTGATCACCTTTAACAGGTAACTCGGGTTTCAGGGTGACTAATTCAGCTTACTTCGTATCCACCATTGGCAGCGAGACTATCCTAGACAACGAAATCATGGTGTCTTTCGACGTTAAGTCGCTGTTTACCAACTTTACTATCGACGCCGCTGTACAAACCGTGCTACAGAAAATAGAGGAAGACCCCACCCTTGCGGACCGCAAGACACTAACACCTGCTAATTAAGATCGCTGACCACCTGAATCTCGTATTGAGATCCACATACTTCCAGTATAACGGATCAATTTGCGAACAATTAGGAGGAGCAGCCATGGGAAGCCTGGTCTCCGCTGTTATTGCTAACCTATACATGGAAAGTTTCGAACAACAGGCAGACATTACTTCGACCTACAAACCTAGGATCTGAAAACGCTACGTTGACGACACTTTCACCATCCTGGATCGCGGAAACATTAATAGTTTCTTACAGCATCTGAACAACCAGCAGCCTTCAATTCGCTTCACCATGGAGACAGAGAACGACTACAAACTCGCTTTCCTTGACACCGCAGTTTTAAGAGAACCGGACGGCCGCCTCACCACCAGCGTGTACAGAAAGCCTACGCACACTAATCAGTACTTAGGGCCTCCACAGACTAGGGATTTAGTTGTCGACAACTATTTGTGATCGACAACTAAAAAGTTATCGACAACTAAAAAACGTAGTCTGTGGCGCAAGTTGTCGACGACTAAACCCCAAATTATTAGTTGTCGACAACTAAGCAGTTTCCCTTTTTAGTTGTCGATCACAAATAGTTGTCGACAACTAAATCCCTAGTCTGTGGAGGCCCTTAGCGTATGATTCCCACCACCTGCAATCAGTAAAACGCGGTATTATCAAATGCCCCTACGAGCGCGCCAAACGTTTTGTAACAAAACCCTCTGTTATCTCCTAGGAGAAGAAGCACCTGTCTTCTGTTCTTGTTTCTAATGGTTACCCTCTTTCTTTCTTGCAGAAAATCACCAAGACCAGGAAACCGAGTAGCAGTGCTGAACCCACGATCGAGTACAAGTCTACTACGGTCTTACCCCATGTCAAAGGCCTATCCGGACAACTTCGCCGCTGCCTTCAGCAACAAGTCGGAGACTACATTAAGATCACATCTAGTACGACCGAAAGACGCTGCCGAGCCGACTAAACAAGGTGGCGTGGGTTATAGAATTCCCTGTGAATGCGGTAAAGTCTACATCGGCGAGACTGGAAGACCTATGCAAGATAGAATCAAAGAACATGAGCGAGACATCCGACTTGCCCGTACCCAAACCACCGCCGTTTCATAAGACGCGAACAACACAGGACACAACTCGCTTTGGAACGAAGTAAAGTTTATTCATCGTGATCCTCATAGACCTAATCAGCTAACTCAATGTTGTATCCAATTTAAGTCTCCCGGGATTAACATTCTGTGTGAATTGTATTTGCATGATAATGTAGTATTCATATTTAAATGATATGGAAATACCTGCAACAAAACGTTTTATTCCCAAAGGGTTTGAATTGGGTACAAAATTGAGTTAGCCGATTAGGTCTATTGGTATACACGCAGGGTGAAAGAGACGATTCAAATAAGACTTCACACTAACAACATCAACAGGGATAGTGGAATAGAAATTCCGGAAGCATGGATGCCCACGATCAAGAAACACAACAACAGGAAAACGGTACGACAGCGGACTGCCGAAGTAACAACACACCGAAACAGCGAGGATCGAAATGCACCAATCACAGCTGCTGAAAACCAACCAATCACAGCGGTGCATCCTGCTTAAAAGGTGACGCGTAACCAGTCCACCTCATCGCTTAAAGAAGAAGAAGACTAGCAGTATGCAGTTGAAACACCACAAGTGACCACATCATTAAACAGAACGAAAATACTTCATTATTACTGTACTTCACCACGATGAATAACAGCAACTATGTAAAGTTATAGTTCACCACTAAATTTTCTCCGATTTTTATTGGTTTAAATTGATCACGTGACGCGATAGTGTTCGTCCGCGGAGAGACACGATCAGCCCATAGTGCTCGTCCGAGGAAAATACCTCTTTAAACAAGCGGCCTTATGGAAAATAAACAATCGAAATTGTATTAAGAGGGTTTTTGTTTGTTTTCTTTTTCAAATTTTACATTGGCTGACACGGCTTTCGTCTAATAAAGTTGAAAATTATTCAACATGATTTTTGAGCTGGCGCGCGGAAGAAAATTTAGTAGTGAACAATAAAGACAATAGAGTGTTTATGTCTCGGAGCTATCGGTCTGATAGCTGCCCCTTGGAAATTTGATGTTCTTAAAACTAGCATATTTGCCCTCGAAGCTTCGCTTCTCGGGCAAATATTTGTTTTAAGAACATCAAATTTCCGCGGGGCAACTATCAGCCGATAGTTCCTCGACAGAAACACTCTATTGTTTAATTAGTATATATATACCACAAAAGTGAATGGTGCGTTTCGCGCGTTCTGATTGGTTAACTCGGTGATTAGCAAAGTACTCTTCACCTCAGAGCAGCTGAATAGAAACAAAACGGCTTCCCGTTTTGGTTTCCGAGGAGGAAATTATTTGAATGATCGCTAGTTATTCAGCTTGTGTGGTATATACTAAACTTGAATGATTCATCTCAGTGTCGGGGAAAGTGGTGGATATTACCCGGCGTATCCAATCGGTGAAATCGACAATCGATGGCAATCTATATCAGTCAATACCAATCGATATCAATTAATCGATTGATGCTGATTATCAGAATAAAAACTAGCGATAAAAAACGACGTTTCGATCTCTCTGAGATCATTTTCAAGTTGTAAAAGAAGCGAATAAAATCTGCATATATAAGTACAAATTAAGACGTGAGAATGTCCAAAGATAAAATATGTAAATACAAGCGCTAAAATGTAAGTGTTAAAATATTAAAATACTATATAAATAACTTGCACGGATTAAATCTACATGACCGTTGGTTAAAACGCTAAAGCGTAAGTGTTAAGATACTAAAACGCTATAAATAACTATATAAATAACTTCGCACGGATTGAATCTGACTGTTTGTTCAAAGTTGGTTTAAGCTCCTTTATAAAAAGCATTTCGTAGATGAGGCAATCGCAGATTTTATTCGCTTCTTTTACAACTTGAAAATGATCTCAGAGAGATCGAAACGTCGTTTTTTATCGCTAGTTTTTATTCTGAAATGTGTTTCAAAAAAACTACTTATAAGAATGCTGATTATCGATGACCAATTGATGGCGAAAATTCGTGTGGTTATCGATTGGTATCGATTTTCATTAACAATTGATAGAACGTCTTGCGTAGACATGGTAATTCGAGTACACGTGCAACGGCGTAAGACGACTAGGTCGGAATTGTTCTACCAATTTCGTCCCCAGGGCTTCCTAAAAAAAGACGGATGATCGGACAAGAAGCGTGCGTGACTTCTTTTCGAGGTTGCTGTGCCAAACGATAGCAATCGATGAACGGTTTTTGTGTGGTTATCGATTGATTTTCGATTGCCCGATACCAATCGATACCAATTAACTAATTTTACTGATTGATATCGATTGACCGTTTGGTCTTCTGATCATCGATTGCCATCGATTGGAGACGCCGAGATATTAACCTCGCCGCTTCGCGGCTCGGTAAATATCCACCACTATTCACCTCCACTTCGACGAATAATTGTCAACTAGAGTTTCCGCTGGGGCTTGAATCACCAATCATTCCATGCTACGTTACCACCGTGATCGACCAGTTGTGAAGAGAAAAACAACTGGATACGTTACGGTCAAGTTGTTTCGAAGTAACAGGGCTACGCGACCACATATCATGTGATTTACATTACTTACCAGTGTCAGCTATTCCTTCAAACTTCCTCAGCAATACGTCACACGACTCTTCAATCAATGGAACCATCAGCTTCATTTTTCTTGCGCTGAACGAGGGCGTCAGAATGTTTCGAATACGCTTCCATGTCTCGTCGCGGGCGGAGAAAACGTTCGCACTCATCGGTGGGGGTGGGAGTGGAATCATTCGATTATGAAACGACGAAAATTCCTTGACCATAATCGTTTTTAACACTTCTGGGTCTGCGACGACAAGAGAAGGCTTTCTGCCAAGGGAAACGGCGAAAATCTTCCCATATAGCTTCACGAAATCGAACATCATCAGGTGAATACTACCGTATCTGCGTACATCGAGAAAATTCCCGACAAAAGGCAGTGGTTTTGGTCCCGGGACGTTTAGTCGCTTCAGTGTTTTAAAACCGCTTATACCATACCAAGAGATGAGTAACAACAACGTGATTGCCGTGGGAAAGACGACACAAGGATCCCAAGGGCTGGTTGGATGCTGTGTGATCGTCATTTTGACCGATGCAAATATCCGTACGAATCAGGCTGCAGTAGAGTTTGTAACATAGGAATAGCGTCGGGTCAATGAATAACCATTCTGGAAGGGTTGTTTTTGCATATTAAGGAGTTATGTCAACAAACATTAAGGTATTATATTTTTAGCAAGATTTACTAAGCAAAAAAGCATTTTTCCGTACTAGCCCTTAGCATGAAACTAAATGCTAATTTACTGAGTCATGTTCAACCAGTTTAAAGTCCAAGTAAAATAACTTTCAAACACCACGCGTGACAGTTTTCGAATCGCGTGACAAATTCGGATCAAAACGAATGTTTGCACGCTTGGATGACAATTAATTTCAAAATTAGGTTTCATACTTCACTCTGCTTGTCATTTTTTTTATAACATTAAGTATTCCCGGATACGAGGTTTACCTGAGGACGAGAGAGGTGATTCGTATAATTAAACATGCCCCGAAATTCACTGCTTTCAAGTCTCTACCGATGGAGCGTAAAACAAGGCGAGCTTTTCGAATTCAGTGTTTAGTAATATATCGTATAATTAATAGGGATACTCTACATTTCCACACCAGCAAGCTGTTTAGTTTCACACGTCCGATTCTTGTCCACTTGCCAGTGAGCATAATATATACAGGGTCACCCAACGACCAATTTGTTGTAAAATGTATTATTATACCCCAGTTAATGAAAATAAATGTTATTAAGGCATTTTCAGGTGTTTTTCAGTGTTGCTGGGAAAACATTATCTGTTCCTTTTTCCCAGCAAGACACACAAGAAATTTCCCAGCCAGCTGATCAAGTTTATTTCCCAGCCAGGAATTCCGCGCGTTTTCAAATCCCTCGATCCAAAACGACCGAACAAAAGCGACAAAACCGGGACAAAACAGGTCTATTTCCGCAAGCGCAATCACTCTGATCAGCCGTTGTATGTTTGTGACTACTCTCTGGGAGAGGAAAGGGGTTTTAGTCGTCCTCAGTCTTCAGAGTTTCTACAGCCAGCTCGGGTTGAAATGCTAGAAAAAGTCAGTAATTCCCAGGCAAAACCTCTGTCAATAACAAAATTTCCCAGCCAGCTCATCGAAACACCTGTATTTTTGCCAGCCAGCAAGATTCCTCTGGGGAACAGGTAATGTGAGGAACAGACTCGTTGGGTGCCCCTGTATATATGAAACGGTTAAACTGAAGCACTTCAGTGGCCAGTCTCAGCGTATAGATGTCACTCATGTCAGCCCAGGTCAGTTTCTTTAACTTACGCAAACACAAAACAGCCATGAGGAACTGGCATGGAAAGCTATTATGAAGACTGAGACAACTATGGATTGCGCAAAAAAACTTTACAGCAGATCAAAAAGCGCCGGAGGAAACCACACAAAGACTAGATGGGAATTTGCATATATTATAATATAGAAAGATAAAGGGGTGGGCACTCTAAAAAAGTTTCGCTGTTTTTCAGCCCGTCGGCCCTGCGGACCTGGGGTCTGGTCCAAAAAAAAGAAGGGGGGAGGGGTGCAGGTGAATTTAACTAGATCTTGAAAATAAACAGATATACACATTCCTATACCATTTATATGATTATACATTTGATTCGGCTCATGTGAGATCGGCGTTTAACCTAAATTCTATCTTCAGCCGTTATTTCTGCCTTACCGGCCGCGAAGAACGCCCCAGCCAATCTAATTGAAATAAGTCGAACTTAATTGCATCAATCACCGTACTTAATTCACACGATCTTTAAATGACTGAGTTTAGGGCGGCTTATGTATACGGCGTTTGACCTGGGCGTTAATTATCACGGGCACCCAACGACAATTTTCTGTATAGCTACCTGTTCGGTGGAGAGTAGTTCCTATTAGGTTTTCGGCGTCGATCAAAGAGTGAGTTCAGATTATCGTAACTGAAACGTGGCCGGAAAGATTCATAATGGAGAAATAATAGCCCCTGACGTTTTCGAAAAGGTCACATTTGCTGTTTTTGGCAGTCAAAAACGTCAGCTAGAATTTTCGGAAAGCAAATAGTTCCCTAGAAAGTTCGTGGAAAGTTCACTTTAGCTAGTAAATGTTGTTCTCTAAACTTTTCAGGCAATTAAAATTTCAGGTAAGGAATCCGAACAGATCAAATTCGTCTAGTTAATGGAAACATCACTTTTAACGGGCTTCATACACCATCAGGTACTTAAAATGCCCTTTTACAGCTTTTCGTTGATTTGGCTCGTTGGGTGCTCCTGGATTATAAAGGGAGTTAATGTATAAGAGCCTCAAATGAAAGAGCATAGGGAACAACGTCATAAAAATAGGCTTTCGGGTCCTACAGGTTTTTCATTTCTTAAAGTGAATATAGTCTCATTAAAAATAGAGAGGAGAATATCATCTGTAACATCAAAAGTTGGAGCCACCTCATGCAGCAAAACCATTTGTTTCTGACATTTTAGTCGTAAAAAGCCTGGTTGACACGTTCACGCAAATGAAAAAGACGTTGACACGTTGAACGCAAACGCAAGGAATGTAAGATATGCAAGCGTAGTGGAAATCTTTTCCCAAGATGGCAGACGAGGCTGCGGTATATACGTTGCGTTTGCGTTTGCGTTGCCACGGTTCACAGGTCAAACGCGAGCGCAAATGCGAGAGCAAGAAAATGAAAATTTGTACCCTGGTTAGCACCTGCGAGGAAAATCATACGCAAGGAAATACACGTGTAAAATACCGTAATGCAAATGCGAACGCAATCGATCGCAAGCGCTGAGGCAAGAAATGGAAAAAGTTTCATTTTCTTGCGTTTGAATTTGCTCTTGCGTTTGCATTACACACATGTGAACCGAGCCAACGCAAAAACAAATGCAAACACATGGTAAACTCGAGCTCGCAAGACATTTCCATTACATTACACTACATTTCGATCGCTTTACTTGCTTGTGAGAACCTAACTGCGTTGAAAAAAAATGTCATTGTATGTAAACCAATATACTCGCGCAAGCGAGTGGTTTTCGGGCAATTTCTAGATCTAAAAAGTGACAATTTTTTGATAGTTATTTTCATGATCTATTTAAGTTCGCCTGTCTTTCAAAACACGTCGGCAACACTTTGCATTTTGTTGGATTCAGCTGTAGTCGGTTTTCCTGGCTCCATGCTGGGATTTCTTCCACAGCATGTTGAAGAGAGCTGGTGGTGTTACTGGATGATGGAATCACTTCAGATACAGTGGTGTCATCAGCAAATTTCCACATCAAAAACGACCCCCCCCCCCCCCCCCCCCTAATAGGTTGAGGTCGTTTATCAAGACGAGGAAAAGCCAGGGACCAAGCCGAGTCTTTTGAGGAAGAGGAACCCGTGCGGGAACGCTGAGCCAAATTGAGAAGACGTCATTAACTTTAATTTAACCCTCTGTTTGCGGTCACTAAAAGTCAATCAGTTGACCACAGTTGGTTTAACCCCGATACGGAGGAATTTGGAAACTTAAATGTGGTGATCCACTAGGTCGAAAGCTTTTCTAAAGTCCAATAAAGCAGCTCTTACATATGATCAAATGCCGTCGGTAGCGCGCAAACATTGGTGGAACATAGAAATCAGCTCAAAAGCAGTCGATGAGCCCGGAATAAAACCAAGTTGGCACGGATCTATGGAAGGAAGCACAGTAGGCTGCAGAGCCTTATCAATCACAAAGCTCTCCGCAACTTAACACAACCTAGAATAGGTCTGAGATCTTTGTTGAAATCACGAATGGTTAGTGCCTTGGGTATGGGGGTGGGAGTGGGGTGGGGGGGGGGGGGGGGCATCGGCAAGCTTCCACGGGCGGGAGACTTTACATTCAGAGAATGAGCTGTTGACTATGTCTGCAATAGGAGCTGCCAAAATATCTGCGAACTATTTTAACGCCCAGTTCGGAAGATCGTCAGGACCGCCGGCACGAGATGTGTTGATCCAGATATCTCGCAGTTTGCGTGCGACTGATTGCTCAGTGACGACTATCGGATGGTCACCGTCCATTGATACACGCTCAGAGCACGTCAGGGGGGAGTAGTCATTCCTATCATCAAGAAACGCTTAGTTAATTTGCTTTGCGAGGACATCTGTTTCACAATCAATGTCAGGTTGAAGGATGGAGTTCAGGTCACGCCTAGTTGGTTTAGAGGCCCCGGAGAGCTGTTTCACCTCACTCAACCAGTCGCGGAGCTTTGAGTCACGCAGATCTTTCACTTTAGACACGTAGTAGGCCTTACGACAGCTCGGCGCACGATACAGCAAATATTAAAAGTACTAAAACAACAACATTAATTCAGAAATCATGACTGGCACACTTTACCTCCATGGTGCTTTTCTTTATTCAACCTCTCGTACAAGAGGGACTGCAACTTGGTTCCCGCTTACAGGAGATTCGACTGTATCGCGTTCAGTAAATAGAATTTGAGCAGTTCTGCGAGAACATGGGAGAAAACCTTAATCTCTCCCATAAAGAAGTCCATCGCTTTTGTAAGACAAGTGTTCCTGATGTACGAGAAAACATGGCTCAGGTATCCAAAAAGCGGAAAAGCTGGGCCCATGTAGTGTTCCCTTATTTTATGTCCATCTTCTCTTTAGTTATTGTTAGATAGGCATTAGTTCAGTAATTGATGTTTCTGCAATAAAAAACGCATGTTAACCCAAAATGCTTTGCGCACCCCGCTGATTTTATTTTTTTATTTTTTATTTTGCACGGACAGAAAAACTGCAAATAATCATGATCAATAGGGCGTTATTTTGTCTGACAGAATCCACTTACCCTGGATTTTACTTTCCACAGTTATTGTCACCAGTGGTGTGTCTTAAGGCTTTCTCTTTATTAATTTAATTTGGCTATGTCAAGACTGTCACGAAGAGTTTTACCAGGCAAAAGCACGCAATGCGGTGTGGGTCAAAACATGGGCTTTCAACTTTTTCTTAAAATTTCTCTTAGTTATGTTAAAAAATGAATGTGCTGGGGAAAAGGTGTGTCTCGTTTTTCTCTCTTGCGAATTGATATGCATTTAAATGAGATCACAGCTTTTTGGAAAGGTTTGTGTTTGATGAGTCCTTGCTGTAGTAAATGTTCATATTGTGAATTTTTCGATGAGTTTTAGATTGTTTTGAAGGAATAAAAGTTAGGGGACAGTTGAAAAGCGTTTCAAGGATATATATATATATATATATATATATATATATATATATATATATATATATATATATATATATATATATATAAATTTTTTTTTTTTTTTTTTTTTTTTGTTATTTATTTTATTTTATTTTTTTTTAACGGGTTACTCACGTATGACAATAAACTTGATTGATTAATTGATTAAATCTTTTCTCAAATGCCACAAAACATCAGTTTTTAATAGCGATCACCCGGAGTGCCAACAGATAATAACAGTTTACATACAAAAAGTTGGCCATGATTAGATCTGTAGGTAAACAGGAATTGGTACAGTGATCCGTAGCAAAATCTTGTACAAACAGTAGAAGATGATTTTCTAGGCGTTATTCCATGTGAAATATGCCAGTGCATTCAATCTTTTCCCTGAGCCTAATTTTACCTAAAAAGGTAATATATTTATGTAATTAGTTAATAAGCTCAGTTTTCGTTTTTTTGTTTTTTTTTTTGTTTTTCGTTAACGACAACCGCCGGTAAGAGACTACTTTGTCTTGCACAAAGGGTGGTCGCTTACGAGAAAGTTGACTGTAGTTTTTCTTTTAATCTTTCTTTATAATAGAGTAGCAAGTAACTTTTGTTTTTCTCAGAAGATTGAAAGAAATTATACAATGTTGGAAGAGTTACGGACGCTCTGTTAGGTCACATCGAGTTCATCATATCTCCGACAAAGCCCGCGCTCTACGTCACGCGCGTGCAATGTTGAATAACTAAATATTTTAAGCAAGAGCCGATATAACGAAGATTTGATTTTAGTGGTGTACTATATTTCGGCTGGCCAAACCAGTCTTCTTCGGGTACAATGAGAGTTTACATTGAATTGCTTCTATGTAATATAGTAAATGGATGTTGACGTAATAGTGGAAAAAATGTGATAAAACATGAAAGTTACAACGATTTTGAATTCAAATACTAAGAGTAACGAAAAAATAACGGAAATCACTCTAAATAATAAACTGAAGTCTAATACGTTTCTTCGCGGATATTAAGACCGTTGGGATCAATTGTCCTTCCTTTTGAAATTAAAAAAGCTTCCCTGGCCTTATGGATCGAGTCTCTGTTAGAAAATATTTCTTCGATAGGAATTAATAGCATGTCCTTAGAGATGTTGTGGGGAGAGGAGAGGAAATGTTGTACGACTGTAGTAGGTTTGGACTTGTTGTTAGCGTTATCTAAAGTGCGGCGGTGTTCATTAAAACGGTCTTTTAAACGTCGTTTAGTTTCTCCTATGTACTGTAGATGGCATCTGTTGCATTGAATCATGTAGATAAAGTTTTTAGTTTCGCACGTTATGTGGGAATTAATGGAGCGCGTTTCGCCAGTAGAGAAGAATGTGTAGTTGGTTAGTCCATGGAAAATGTAAGGAAAGGTAGCGTAGATTTTGCCACAGCGAAAAGAGCCGGAAGGAGGTGCGGAATTAGAATGAGTTACATAGGGGACCGTTTAGCTGTTACCAGCAGGTCTCGAAGGTTAGGGGAGCGCCTGAAAGCCACAACAGGTAGATGTAGGAAAGCATTTTTGCAGCGGTCAGAAGAAAGAAGTAGATTGTAGTGTTTTTTTATTATGTTGAAGATGGAAGGAAGTGATGGATTATAGGTCGTTATGAATGGTATGCGTTCGGGTTTGTCGATCTGTTTAGGTTGTAGGGTATGTATGCGGGGAATGTCTGCGGCGCGTTGTATTTGTTTAGTAACAAAGTCGTGTTTAACAGTGTCCAATCGACGGCGATTACGAACAACTTTTAGATGAAACTTGTGATAAGCGTGATCAGCTACAGCAGCATTTAAGTGTGTATCAAAACCTTCGCGAACAACTCGAAAACGTCGCTAAAACAGCTGGGAAAACCGAGTACCAAAGAGTGATGGCGGATTACGAGGAATACGGCGATCTTGTGTTAGAAGCAGAGCAACTCGTTGTAGGGCTTAGCTCAAGACTGGAGAGGATCAAGGATCGCGGAATGGATTTTAAACTTAAAGGAGGAACTGTGAAAGTGAACATTGACCTGGAGCAAAAGATGCTGGAAATTGAGCAACAAAAGGGCGAAATTGAACACAGAAAGTTGCAGATTGAAGTAGAGAGACTCAACCCAGAGAAGGAGAAGCTGAGAAAGAAACTTGAAGTCGGACTAACAACCACACCATGGAAAGGTACTAAGCCTAACAATGTGTCTGTAAAATTACTGCATCTCGATTTCAAGAAATTTACAGTTGAACTTTTGAAGTGGAAGAAATTCTGGGATTCATTTCATTCAGCAATACACTCCAATCCATCTCTCATCCCAGTAGAGAACATGAATTACCTTAGAGCTGATTGGAGGGAGAATCCGCAGACGTAGTATCAGGATTAACTTTGACACAGCCTAACTATGAAGAAGCTATCAGATTACTAAAAGAGCGCCATGGACAAACCGAGATTATTATTATTATTGCTCTTTACACTAGTCTCGCCGAATAAATACCTACCATCGTGTCTAATCGCTTGGCCAGGGCCCATTGTTCTATTAGCCCAACAAAAAGGAATGTGAACCTGGCGAACTTGACTACGATCTCGCGAATACCATTCACTCCCAGTGGTTCTCTTAACCGGTTCAAGCCCAGAGATTTCTGCCTTATTAACGAAAGATCAATTAATAACAAATCATTTGTTATCAAAGATTTTGTAGTGGACCATAACCTAGATATTCTGGCAATTACTGAAACCTGGACCCAGCCGGACTTGTTCGAACAGAATGTGATCATCAACTGCTTGTGTACTACTGACTACCTCTTCAGACATGTGTCTCCTGAGACCAGAGGAGGTGGCGTGGCATTTTTGTACAAGCAGAGTTACAAATTCAAGAACACTACAACAACATCGACAATTTACAAGTCTTTCGAGCTGGCAAATTACTCAATGAATTATTTTCATCGCGAATTCTTTAAATGGTAGTTATGTACAGACCTACTTTATCAGATACCAATGCTTTTACACTGAGTATGTTTCTGAATGAATTCAGGCAGTTCCTGGAATCACTTTTAATCTGTGGAGACTTTAATTTCCACTCGGATGCTCCTGAGGACCGGCCTGCTCAGCGGTTCTCTGACTTACTGGTCATCTTTAATCTTGTACAACACGTCAATGGCGAGACTCATCGAAATGGTCACACCCTATAAGAACAAGATCAGACGAGGCTAGTTTAGTCTCCAATGTACACATTACAGATCCAGTAATTGCAGACAACTTCGCTGTGCATTGTGGGTTAGCTTTAAAAACAAGTCCAACTTTCCTCGCAAGGAATCAGCTATCGGTCGACAGAGAGAACACAAGAGAAGGCATCAGAGACTCGCCGTTGATGAATTTTAAGCAAATCAGTAATATTGAAGAACTCTCGAACTTGTATGAAAATACTTTGTCGTCATTGCTCGAGCAATATGCCCCCCTCGAAAGGCGTGTTACTACTATAAGACCTGCGGCACCTTGGTACACTGAGGAAATCACATCACAAAAAGTGGAGCGTCGGAGACTCGAACGCAAATGGCGAGAGACTCGTACTACTGTTGAACGACAGATGTATGTAGATCAGTGTAATCGAGTTAATAGTCTCATCTATGAGTCTAAAATTAAGTTCTACGCAGCGGTCATTGAGGAGAAAAGCTGTATTCAATTAGATCTATTTACAGCTGTCAAGAAAACGCTAAATCACAAGCCCCCCTCCCTTCCCCCCTAAGTTGCCTTTTCATGACTGTGCGACGGATTTCGCAAACCGTTTTGCTGATTTCTTTACAAAAAAACTACCAACACGCTATTAAAAATGGCTTTGTTACACCAGTAAATACTGCTGACCAGATCACATGTTGCAACTAATGAGTTGACAACGTTACTTGCGAAGACGTGGGGAAAGTCCTGTACACTTCGCCTCACTTCACTTGATCACTTCTGTAATTTTTTTATGTTTTTCTTCTCAATGCAGCAGTTAAAATTTATAATCATTTCATATACATTCTAGAAATGAACATATTACAAAAACTGGAGAAAATGTCTGTAAAAGAGATTTCAGTAAAATCTCTTTTGCAGACATTTTCTACGGACATTTCGTATTCCATATGTTAAAGTAGGTAAGATTTGAACACTTATAAAGTCTTCAAACTTGTAATTTAAAAGCTTTTCATGAACTCTGTAAATGGTCCAGATTTACCAGTGAGGGTCGCTAATGTGTTGATTGTTCACTTCAATGAAAGAAAAGTTAGTTGGCCCAGATTTGGTTGGAGCAAAGGTGCTAAAGAGTTTTCCACAAACTTTTAGGATTGTCCATGTTTTTCATGATTTCGTTCCCCATATAATCTGCTTTCGCATTCGCAATCTCTTTGACTACTTGGTTTCGTATCTCTTTGTACAAGTCATTGTGTTTGCGATAATATTTGATTTCCGCGGCGTGCTTTAAACTGGTCTCTGAGGCGTATAAGATGTATGATCTCTTTGTTAGCTTGCTAACTTTGTTGGTCGTGTTTCGTGTTGGAAATTTGAAATTTGATGTTTGCAGCAATATTCCCTCTGATTCCGGTCTTGAAAGGTCGTATTGAAGTAAGAAGGAGCTTTCGAGTGAAACAGTCAGGTAAAAGGTTTGAACTTGAAGGTTGCTGAGCAAAAAGGGCAAGAAACTTATTTCACGCATGTTCGGGTCACGTGAGCACTCTAAACAGGTTACAAGGAATCAACGTAGATGAAAATTTGGAAGATGATTTAAAAGTAAAACAGAAATTCGTGACGATGCTTGGCGCAAATTTGTGTGCACCCATGAAGGTTAAAGCAAAAGGTCGAGAGGTACAACCCGATTGATCACTTGGTAAAGTTATGTTGTTGCCAAAAACCAGTCCATGTGGTGTGCTTCTCTACGTGCTAGTTCAGCCAGGAACCAGTAGAAATGCACCCGATTTATGTACGAGGAGGACGAGAACAACGAGCCGGACGAATTCCTTTTCGAGTCACTTGACTACAATGAGAACTTTCAGTTTGATTTCGATGACGTGGATGCAGAAGAACTTTTTGAAAACTTTTTTTCTTTTGAGATGTAGATACACAGAAGCTTTATTTTTGTACATACATGTAAGTAAAGAAAAAAATGAGGTCCAAGACAACGCCAAGACAAACAATTATGTTGTCTCCTGACGGGTTTTATGGCCAAGGGGCAAGGGCGTGACGACGAGTTCCATTTGACCTCGCACCCGCTTTTACATCAATGTTGAAAATCGAGCGAACCACCATTGTTCGACGATCCTACCTCTGTACTCTTGGGTCTTGCAAAGATTGTACAACGTCTGGACAATTTGTTGTATTTCCCCTGCACGTATGGCTGGTTCGTCCTCGAGTCCGTCAATGGGTCAAGTGCAGTAATGACCGGTGCGACCATACCGTAACGTTAAGTTAGGCTGGGGAAGGCTCCGACATGTCGACCGTTCCGTCTTTTAGAGCACGAAATGGCCAACTTCTCTCTTTTTCAGGTCGGCGGAGAAGTAAAAGCCGTCGAGATTGATGACTAGCTAGCCCAACAACGAGTGGCTGCCTTCACTTGTGTCGATTGTATTCAATGCCCTCCGGATCAAACGCAAAATGCAAAACGTGTGGGCTCAGTACCATGTGGACCGTAGCCAGATTTGTTCGTTCTCCACAAACTTTATCAAAGACAACACATTTGTGTGACGCATCCCTGATCGTAAATTCGTGGGTTTGTTGGACAGCAAAGCCTTCAATGGAAACTTGGAGTATTACCCGTTCACTTTTTCACTTTTTTTGGAATTGAACAGGGACAAAGACTGGTTGGGATACACTCATTTATTTGAAGATAGTGGATCGATCATGAATGATCAGCCAACCATGGTGAAACCCGACGATTGGGAGAAGGACAACAATTGCCCCTTGTTTATTTCTAACAATGTTCCCAATAAATATTCGGAAACCCCTTTTAACGCAATCCTAAACAAGCTGTCAATCTGTGCCTGGAAATCGAGTTTAAGGTTGTTTTGAACAGGAACATCACCATCTTGGTCTGGGACAAATTCAAAATCCTCTTCAAGAGCGGTGCCAACGGAAGCGTCCTATACAACGCACGTCATTGAAGACGGAGAAAAAGATGGAATTCGCCCCTCGTGGTGGTGCAGAACTCCACTATCTGGCGTTGGACGACCCGATCCTGCAACGTGTCCTTCATTGGGTAAACCCTATTTACGGATTACAGGGATGATACATTCGCTTAAATAGTCAACAGCGATCCACGAGGAGAACCTGTTCGACCTTAGTGGTCAGGAACCGGATGCGCTAGGTCTTGGACAGTTACAGACTCACCATATGCCAAGCCCGGTCATGCACGAATGGTTAGTCGATGGTCTCATATTTTGCACGTGTGACCACAAGGTAAAGACCATATCGAGAAGCTCATGGTACATCGCGAACATTCCATTAAAAATTCGTCGAGAAATCATAATCGGTCAGTTAAGCCGTGGTCCGTGGCTTGCGATCTGTGCACGAAACAATGAGTGACAACCAAATATCGATGACGAAAAGTATACGTAGCGCTATAAATGGTTGTTCCACAACTGTGGTAACGATGCTCAACACGACCACACGACAGAGGATTGCGGCATTATTGAAGTGACTTGTTCTTGTTCTGAAGGGTACAACTCGGTACGATGAGCAACGCCGTACCAGGCTTTTGAAAACACGAGCCGGTGGATCCACAATGTCTTCAATAACTGGAAGACGTGTGCAAGGAACATCGAACAGAAAATTACTAATTGAACAAAGCCACTGGGTGAGCTGTTCAAGAATACGGGAAACATTTCCCCCAGTCATGAGAGAAGCCCTGGTCAAATGTTTATCGAGAAAAGTCCATCAATGTACGCGTGCCTTGTGTCAACCTGTCTTGCCGGCCAGTGGTAGTGGTGGGAGTTCCAACAACGCAGGTGTCGACGACGGGGAGGCTCTTACGCAAGGACCTTACAGACGTTGTTGACCCAACTTATAAAACAACAGATTCCTAAACGGCACCTGTCCTGACACTGAAAGCCAAAAATAAATTAACATTTCCTCCCACTCACTTCCCGCGGAATGAACAAACCAATCCCGCGGGATTACCTCCAACAGCAGTCCCTACAGGCGGTTTTGTGGGTTGTTCGTCCCGTTGGACAACATCGGGTCCTTTTGCCTCGTGGTAGTCGCAATTTTGAAACGTTTTTTTTTTTTAACAACAAATTAAAGTAGTTTATAAACGTGACAGGTTCTTCTGTTTCCTTTAAAACACCTGCATCATATTTGAATACAAACAAATGCATCACATTTAAATATTAATTTCAAAGACGTTAACTCAATATCAGTGACACTTTAATTAAACTTCCCACACCACCGTTTATTTACCGTTAGAAAAGCTAACTGCAAAGGAAATGAACAGACTTAACATCTTAAAGGAAGACGTAACGTTTAAGATGTTTAATTTAATAATTGCGGTCATCCCACGTTACTTAAGCAGCAACCAGAAGAAAACCTGAAACATTTTGGCCTAAACAAATACTGCGATAATATGTAAATTTTTACAAGCAAAAAATATGAAACAGGAGGCCAGGAGGTTGAAAGTTCTAAAGAAAATTCCATATATTTCAAGCACATTGCAATACCAAGATCAGACAGTAAATAAAGCTCTGCTGACTATAGCATTATATTTTCTTTCTATTAATGCAAAGACTGTCATAAATAGTTTTGCAGTAAGTGGAGCCGATTTTGCACGCCTCTTTATAAAGATGTTTACGTAAAACGTTAATTTATGTCAGTCATTTAACAACTGAAATGTCATACATCTAACGCTGAATGATATTGAGCCAACACAATTTAAACGGTTTTGACTTTGCGGCAACAAAAGCAAAACACAGCCTAGCTATAGGCCACTGGGGTCCCTTGTAGAATCGCGATGACTGGACTGCTCGAGCCAATACTGTATTGCTCGGAAGAACTAACTGAAGGTATAATCAGCCATTTGATATGTCTTGCAGTGTTCAACATTGTTTTTTCCATAACTGCACTCGTGGGAAATTCTCTGATCTTCGTCGCCCTTCAAAAGGATACCTCCCTTCATCCGCCTTCCAAAGTATTGCTTCGCAATCTGGCTGCAAGTGATTGCTTTGTTGGCCTCCTTCAACCACTTTTTGCTACTTACTTGTTGTCTTTGGTGCATCAACGATGGCAGTTGTGTGTCTACACCTTTATCATATGCACTATAACAGCCTCTATGTTAGTTGAAGTGTCGTTCTTGACAATAACTGCCATAAGCGTGGACAGACTTCTTGCTATCTTGTTAGGACTCAGGTACAGGCAAGTTGTGACCCTGAAGCGAGTATATGTAGTTGTTATTACCTTTTGGGTTTTTCCAGTTGTCGGCGTTGTTGTTGGGTTTTACAGTCACAATGCATGGGAAATTTTCACGGTCTCCAAACTGATAATCTCCCTGATAGCATCCATCTATTGCTATATACGAATTTTTGCCAGGCTGCATCGCCATGGAATTCAAGTTCAAGACAATGCCCAGGTTTCAACGAACCAAACAATTTCACTGAATATAACACCATACAGAAAGACAGTGTATAGTGCATTGTGGGTGAAGCTGGCATTGGGACTTTGTTATTTGCCATATTTATTTGCAGCACCACTCCTTTACCCAAAAATCCGAATGAGACAAGCTTCAGGTTTTTATTTTTTTATGTTGGAGGCCTTCATAAGTCTCACCTTTTTCAATTCATCGTTTAATCCAGTTCTCTATTGCTGGAAGATCAAAGAAGTGAGAAGAGCCATGAAAGACACGTTGAGAGAGCTGTGTTGTTTACGGAATGATTAGAATAATTTGGATTATTGTGTTTCTTTAATAGCGGCTCACAATCTCCAGTGAAACTGAGCAATCGCAGGGAAGGGCAAGGGTGGAGGATTGTAAATATGACTATTGTTGCAAAATTATGAGGATAAATTCAGTATTTCCGCTTGATGCGGCTAAAACACTGCGACTATCGGCTTTAATTATTTATAATTCGTAATATTGCTGTGGATTCATTGCAGGGCTTAATTAAGTGCATGTTTGAACAATTCCGTGGAGTAATAACTACAGCAATAAAGTATCTTGAGCCTATCTCTTCTTAAATTTTGTGAAATAATCCTCTAGCGAAAATAAAATGCAGTGTCCTGCCGGAAAAGAAAGGTGAAAATGAACTGTTACGCTGTGATTAAAGCACATACAGCTGTTTCATGTGACACATTTGCATATGCAAATGTTAATAATGCAAACATTGTGTCAGCGTTTTCCTCTTTCAAAGTAGGTAACCTCTTTAGTGTGAAAGATCCTATCCCCAATGGACCCCGATCATGTGTGGCTTATCAATTTTCGTGTGCAGGCTGTGCAGCTTGCTATGTCGGTGAGACCACCCGACATTTCAACACACGTGTAAGGGAACACTAGGAAACGGACAGGGCCTCACACATTGTCAATTATCTAGAGAGCTCCTTAGCATGTCGCTCTGCATGCTCCCGTGACAATTTTGCCATCATCGATCAGCCATCTTCGCGGTTTGCTCTTAAAATCAAAGAGGCGTTGCACATATTTTGGGACAAACCAACATTTAACGCACAGGTCAAACATGTTAATTTAAAACTTTCTGTTTAATTTTGAATTACTATTGTCATAGTCTTAATTATTGTCATTATTATTATCGTAATTTCTCTAGTATTTATATTTCACTTTAATTTATTGTTCATTTCACACTGAAGATGGCAGAGGCAACTGCCGAAACATGTATGTCAGGAGTGTTGTGTTTTTCTTAAAATTAATTTCTTCACTGCTTTTATCTAGACAATTTAATATGTACAGAAGAGTTTTAAACGTGGAGAAGCTGATGATCGTTTCTTTTTTTGTAAAAAAAAAAAAAAGATCATTTTTTAAATTTCCTTTCAGTTAAGAGGAATTCATTTTACACAATCAACACAGACTAGACAGCACGTGGGTAAAGCTAGGAGTATTACAGTAATAGTTTTGTGCCTTTAAACGTCTGCATCATATTCAAATAATTTTGCAGTATGAAAAGTATATAGTGACCAGTTCTCTACGGTGAAACTGACCATATGAATCATTAATGTTTGTTACAACTCCCAACTCAAATACGTTTTCCGATTGGAGGAGAACGTGTCACGTGTCATGACACTCACCAACTCCCTAGGGTGAACAAACCTCACTAACTCCCTAGGGAAACAACGACTTGAGCTTTCGACTCGCACGTGATTTCGTCGTGCACCTCTGAATCGAAACAGCGGCAAATTTGTAATATTTTGCAATAAAGTCGTAAGGTGACATCCGTGTATTGTTCTATTTTTAGTTGGGAGGTATAACAAAACACTTGTCGCTGAGTTTGGCCAACGACGGGGCCGAAAATTGGCAAACTTAGGCTGATTTATAAGATGATAGTGTTAGGTTAAGACTAGACGGTGCAGTGGCAACCTTGTGCGTTGGTCACTAAATGACTGAAATTATTTCATTCTTTTTCTCGGGAGAAATAGCTTTAGGTATGGACATCCATTCCATTTCATGTCTTGCGCTGTTCAACATTGTTCTTTCATTCAATTTCAAAATGTTCTTTCACTGTTCTTTCAATTACTGCAATTGTTGAAAATTCTCGTAACTTTATCACTCTTCAAAGGGCTACCTTGCTTCATTCGCAGGCCAAAATCCTCAGTGTTTCACTCTCCTGCGGCAAGTAATCTCTTCGTTCTTCGTTGGCTTCCTAGAAGCTGTTTTAATTTTGTCACTAGCATGTTGCTTTTGATACACCATTAATGGCAAAGATGTCCTTACACTGAGTCTTGTGTGCTATACAGTGGCCACTGTGTTGATTATAACGTCATTGCGGACAGTAACAACCTTCCGGCACTGTTGTTAGGAGTCAGGTACAAACATATGCAGATTGTAACGATAAGATGAGTTAGTGTAGGTAGCTGTAACCTCCTTTTGGGGTTTTTAATTAAGTGTCGCTGTTGCAGCTGCGTTTTGCAGTCAGAATGCGTGGAAAATTGTTTCAGTCGCGAAGGAACTTGAATTTTTGATAGCAGCAATTTACAGTTATAAAATAATTTTTGCTAGGCTGTATTATCATCAAACTCAGATTTGAGACAATGATCAGATTCGCATTTCAGATTTAATTTTTTTTGTACTATTTCCAAATATACATTAACATTGCAATGAATTACAAGAACAGGAGAAAAAAAAAACAAAATAAGTAAAATATGAGTAAGGATTACGTCTTTGCAAACGTTGGCCGTGTAGCACTTATATTTGAACAGACTTTACTGATTAGAGTGTAATGTGAAGTGCCAGTTTTCTAGCCCAGACGGGAGCAGGCCATGGGAACTGACCTTGTAGCTCAGTGGGTAGAGCAGCGGTGATCTAACCCGAAGGTCGTGGGTTCAATTCCCACCCTGGTCAGAGTTTTTCTCTGTCCTTGTGTGGGCCCATTTCCATTAGTAGGGCTAACGCTCACATGGTTCATATGGGGTAGAAACTTGGCACTTCACATTACACTCTAATCAGTTAAGGAAAATATGCTGTGATTGACCAAAGTAGCTTAAGCCTTTGAGTTGGTCACTGCCACGCGTGCAATTAATTCCATAAACACAGACATAATTTTCCAAAAAAAGAAAGAAAAGTGACTTGCAAAATGAGTTCCACAGTGTAAATCATATATGTATTACGTAGATAAAACGTATTTAGAAGCCTAGTACAGTTTGTATTGTTTGAAAAATGGGTCTAACATAGATGTTTTAATTCCAAGGGAATCGCTTCCCAGATTTTTTAGCACCATAATTATTGCTTATGCTTGCTCTATAAAAGTTGACATTAGTGACAAATCTGGTATAATAATTTGTTGGGAGCAATGTTGATATGAAATTGAGAATCCCCTAGTTATTTTCACTTTTCAGGGAGCCGCCCTCTTAGATTATTGTGACCTGCACGTGTTCCCCTGTTACTTTCCACACAAGGAGCATTTGCTTTGAAAGAATTGGACAACCGTAACAGGTTACATCTATTAAAGATGGTGGCCCTCGGAAAATTTAAAAACAAAATCAAAGGATTCTTAAGTTCATTTTTTGTCGGATAAAACAGCTTTCATAAAAGCTCAAACAATTTTGATTACAATCATTATGTTCTGTGGTTTAATTCACAGTGCGACGCGCCTTACCGTGGCCACCCAACAAACTTTCACAAAGAGAGATTTAGCTTCGCGTTTACGGCAGAGGGCAAACGTAAAACGGAAATTTGTGTTTTGCCAAAAATTAAAGAAATTGGTCTGATTTTAGCTCCTCTTTTGCCTGTTATCTACAAATATCGCGCAACTTCTAAAATGAGAGACAAAAGTTAGAATAACAGACTTTTCATGCTTTTATGACAAGCAACAGCCTGCCGTTTGACGTTTCCCGTTTCACGGAAACGCGATGCTAAATCTCTACGTCAACTCAAAAACCCGTTCAACAGTGTTCAACTACAATCGCGCGAACTTTGCAAGGAGGGGTGACTGTCAATCAAATTCGCTCACCCTGATTGGCGTATAAGTTTTAAAAACTTTATTAGGTGGCCAACAAAGGAGACTAATGTTGCGCATGCGCCTCATCATCTCTAAAAGCCCTTGAAATTCAGTCAAATTCATTCGAATCGCGGGAACGTGAGAAATGGCGGATGTAGTGCTGTCATCGTTAACATTCATCGCCTATTTCCAAAAGGACGGCACACAATGAATGCAAAGATGATGAGTCATTTGAAAGACTTGACATTACCTTATGCTTTTGACTGATACTGGTGCAATACAACGGGAAATACGGCGAAGGATCACAAATGAAGCGAAGATGGCGAGTCAAAAGTGTGGCAATGAACTGCAGAACTTGCAAGGAGCAGAGGATAGTTTTGCCTTCCAGGCGTTGTTTTTCCTTATTTAAGAGGCTTCAACTCAGAATGGAGTGCCGTTTAATAATAAAGGAAGTCGGATTTAAATTGAAATGTGAGTTTACATTCAAAAATATGGATAAACTGGCGTTTGAAGAGAGGACAACGATAAATCAGCTAACAAGATAGAGTTGGGAGTTGAAAAATGGCAGCCCACTGGTGAAGAACATCTCAATTCGTTATAAAGCTTCCCAACCTTGAAATTTTGAACCACGTGGTCGACATAGAATCGGGGATTGTTCTGGAGAAGAAATAGGGCTGATTTTGAATCGTGAAGCGAACAGAAAAGTCAAGACGCAAGGCTTTACTTTATGAGTGCTCCAGATTATTTAAATTTTCTTGACAAAAAATATTTTGATTCCTTTTTTCGAGACTTTTGTCATACGCCGTGATACGGAAATTCCCGCTTGCTGCAGTGCGCCCAACAACCAAAGAAACGATTTGTGGAAAGAAATTGTCATTTACAGTGGCAAGGTTCGACACAGCAGGTTTCGTGTGATACGGTGTTGTCTACAAAATGGCTCCAAATCTTATTATGATATCATCTCACTCTGCCCTATTGTGTCTTTGACTTGAAAACGTTTCACGTCTGAAAATTAAACCACTGAAAGAGCATTAAATTTGAAGCTTTTTTCAATTTGTATTCTGTCATATTGCCTAAGCTGCGAAAGTTTCAAGTTGATGAAATGACGCACACAAGTAATTCTAACTCGGAGAACGAAACTTAAGTCGGCAGCTCATGCGTTCTCGTGGCCAAATCTTAGAAAATAATTCGTGATACGGGAATCGCCTTTAACAGCCGACACACAAATATCAGAAGAATAATTTGAGTCAAACAGTTTAAATTTAAAAGTTGCAAGGCGCGCGCAAGCAACCAGCAAAGTGAGCCAATTGCCCTATTGAAATCCGTCACTTCGAGCCAGTTGTTTGATCGGACGTCTCCTTAAATGCGGCTAAATACGAGATACAAAAACCCTCAACTTGGCGCGTCAACAATGTTTCGTTGCAAGTTTGGGTCGATGTTTCCCGTTTTTCACCTTGCATGATCATCTTGTCGCGCAACAAAAACATTTGTTGCGGGTTGACTAAACTTGTTGCGAAAAGTAGAGCGCGGGTCTACTCTGAGCAACAAATTTTGGCTTTGTTGCTCGTTTTTCATCAAGCTCACAACTTGTCGCGCAACAAATGTGCCCGTGTACTAGCAAATCAACCAATCAGCGCGCTGCATTTCTTCAACCCGCAACAAATGTTTTTGTTACGGGTCAAGTTGATCTTGCAAGGTGAAAAACGCGAAACATCGACCAAAACTTGCAACGAAACAATGAGCGACAAGTTGAGACAAGGGATTTTGTATCTCGTATTTCGCCGCCTTAATTTTAAAAAACCCCAGTCATTGTGGATACATCGTAAACTAATTTTGCAGGGAAAAAAAATGGAGATTGACACTGGTTCATAATTAAATTATTTATCTGTTTGCACAGAATTTGCTCATCTGAGGCGAAGTACTATTTAGATTTGTATAAAACTGCTTACAACAGGAATATTAAAACCCGAAAATATTACAGAGAACATAACATGCACTATGCCACCAATAGAAATAAATGGCATATAGTCAACTGTAATAAGAAAGGAAAGAAAGGACTCTATTTTAAATAAATCATTCGTTTATTTGGGTATTAAAGCTTACAAAGTGCCCCTCCCGAAAAAATCCCAAAACAATTAGTTGTGAATGTGTTCAAGTCATTAACTAACTCTGAAAAAGAGCTATAACGATTACCATTATGCACTTTACCTCTTTCCCCATTTACAAAATTTATAAGGATTGCACATTAATAATTTATATACTGTTATTATTACAACATTAAAGGAAGTGTATTCACATTTTGTCAACTTATTTACAAGAATTTTCAAGAAAGTATAAATTTATTTTTGAAAGTCATCTTACCTAGCAAAATTGTGTGAAACGCTTCATTAAAATCATTTCAAAATGACATAAACAGTTAAAACATTTGTGAATGTAATCCATAATGTGAATACATTCAACTTAACAACTATCTCACACAAAGAATAATAAGATTATATTCTTAACTTTAAATAGTACTCAATCTACAGAACAGGATATCCCATTCAGTTGCAATATTTAAACTTATAAACAAGCAATACTGGAGTACATACCAGCAAGTAAGGAAATCAGTACTGAGCAAAATAGTGTTCAAAATTTGCTTTTTCAAAATGGGATTTTAGATGTGCTGTTTCAATTTTAAAGAGGAAGGTCATTCCAAAAGTATTTTCCAATAATAGACAGTCAGAATTTTCTTATACTTGTATTGGTTACAGCATGAAGATATAAATGCTGAAAAGATCCTGAGTTGAATGATTACATTGCTCCGAAACCAGTCACATGGAAAAAAAAAATTACATGGCTTATCACCACAAAGACAATTATGCATACTTAAAGGTGTACATTTTAGCAATATCATGAAATTTCAGTAGACCTAATGAAACATAATGTGGGGTAGGGGAACATCATTGATGATTCTAATAACTTTATTTTGCAATTTATAAGCTGTGACAATGGATTTTCATAATTAATACCCCGCAATATGCAGCCATGCAGTAACTATGGCTAAATAAGCGAATAATAGATACTGATTAGACAATGTTTACTGACAATGCTTAACCTTAATGATGATGTTAATACATCTACTAACTTTGTTACAAATATAATGACTATGGTTATGCCAGGAAAGGTGATGGCCAATATAGATATCATACCCAAGTATCTAAAGCTTGAAACTTGTTCAAGGCATTGACCAGCTAAAGTTAATGAAGGAAGTAAGTTGAAATTTAGGATTGAAGATAAGATATTTAGTTTTCATTAAATTTTAAAGTTAATAAATCTTGGTAGTTCAGAGCTAATGTGAGTTACAAGTTCATCTATATATAGGGAAGATATCTGTTGACAAGCATTGATGTGCCAACCACAGGAACAAAAGACCCTTTGTTTCAACAGCCAGTGAGCCTCTGGTTGGCATATAAATAGGTAAACAATGTCTTCTCTACAGTGTTTTGGCATGCTGCGTTGCAGAGGTTTCCCCTCCACATAATATATATATATATATATTAACAAATCGCTATTTACAGGATCTCAAGTGGGTAAAATGGTCAGAAAATGAGGAAATCGGGTTTTTATTACCTAAAAGTAGGAAAAAATTGCAGCATTTGCACGTGAATAGGAAAAGTAATGAAATGCCTAATTGAAGTCATCATTGAGAGGTTCAAAACTATTGTTTTTAAATCAACATGAAAAACAAGCTTACCACATTTTTCTCCAGCCATGAGCACAAAAAATTGATAATTTTTCCTGGAAAACCAGCGAATTTAAAAGGCTCAAAAAATAAGAAATAATGTTAAATATTAATAGCTTGCACATTCATCAACTACCTACAGGTTACTACCGTACCCTTATTATCTACCCTCCGATTTCAATTCTCCACACACGTTGCTAATTGTAACTAGTAGTTAAAATTTAGGAACTGGTAAAGAAGAAGACGTTAATAATGCTGGCATTTCTTATGAGGTTTCTTTGGACAAGAAGGAAGGTAAAATACATTAATTTTTTCAAGGACATTTAATAGGCTGCGCTAGCTTATGTTGGCTTCAGATTATATACAAAAAGAAAGGAATAGCGTATCATACCTTAGCAGACTTGACAGTACGGCCTCAGCTGAACAACCACCTCAATCTATCTATGACAACATTCAGGAACATTTTAACTCGGAAATCTGCCCAAGCCATAAGATATCTTGCACGCTTTCTAAGATCCACATCTTCTTCTCTCCACGGTTGTTGCTCTGGGAGTTGATTACATCTCTGGAACAGGAACGACGCGGATGTAAGCAGCGCTAACTGAACATCCTCTTACACGTACGACAGTGGACGTCGATTCAGCTGAATTTCAGCAGCACAACATCACACAGCTCCTCCCATGTTAGCAACCCACGTCACGTCCTTCGGACTTATAAAAAGATCTCTTGAAGAGCCCGACTAGTCTTTCAAATTGGCCTCCCCACCATGGTCCTCGGCTCACAATTAAAGGACCAGCTGATTCCTTCATCTGCCAGGTAGGAATGGAAGCTCTCGTCCTTCTGAATCTGTTTCAGGATTCTTGCCGCTCCCACAAAGGTTCTTCCATTATCCAAGAATACTTTAGCAGGTCTGCCTCTCCGAGCAATTAAGCGTTTAAAGCTGCCGAGAAAGGTTAGGGTCTCCAAATTCGGTAAGACTTCAAGTTGTAGATCTCTTGACAAACTGCAAGCGTAAAGGACTAAGTAGGCCTTTCCTTCAACTTGGGGAGACTTGCGATATTTCAGCGGTCCAGCGAAATCCACACCCACAATCTCAAAGGCACAGGACCCTTCTGTTCTTTCCTTGGGCAGTAAACCAGGCCCGGAAAACAGCTTGAGCTACGGCTTGAAAACGCTTGCACCCCCAGCACCCCCAGCAGCTCTTGAGGCAGCGTGGTCGAGTGGTTAGGGCGTTTGGGTTTGCATGCGGCTGCTCCGGGTTCAAATCCCGTTCTAACCTCTGGTTCGGATTTGTTTCCGGTTGTCCCGGATTCATTTCTACCACGCTTTGTCAATAGCCAACTGGTTGCCTCCTGCCAGTTGGGGTTCTTAATAATATTTCTGTTAAGTTTGAATTGTTTCTTTCACATTGTTAATTGTGGGTTGCCTGTAAACTAGCTTGATAGCTAAGTGCACTTCCACTATAAACAAAGCATTCACATTTACATTATCTTCTTGGCAAGCTTGCGCAATCTAGGCACCAAGAATTCCTCTCGAACCGCCGCCATGGTTAATCCCCGACCGCTATGAAGGGTAAGTTGGTGAGTATTTCTGTACAAACTTAGCAGTAAAAACGGCATCATTGGGTAGGAAAACCGGATAATTCCCTTGAATGCGTCCACGACATTCAAGAATTTCCTCATTATTTGGTTGAAGATTGAGCTGTAACTTATCATCAGCGAACTTGGGAGAATTTAAACAGCGAGCTTGAGTTCTTTCGATCCACCAGACCTTTTGCGATTCAATTTCGGCAATGCGCTGCTTCGCAAGACGTGCCTTTGCTGCTACTAAGCCTTGTGTAATACCAAAATCTTGGTGAACAACAGCATCGACTGCCGCCGCAACACCGTGCCCACTAGCGTCTCCGAAGGGGTGGAGCTCTACTTCATTGATGGGTTCTTGATACGGAGCCAGCGTTCTTTTAGTTACTACTTTTCCAGGTAGAAAATTATCCCGGCGCTTCCACTTCGCAGCAAGCTCATCTGACAATGGGGCGTCCCAAGCAACCTGCTGCTCACATGCATCTCGAAAAATAACCTTTCCTTGCAGAATTATAGGAGAAACCAGTCCAATTGAGTCATAGATACATGCGAGCTTCCCTAGAATAGTGTCTAGCTCAGGAAATGCTATGGAAATAGTGTCTGCTGTCTTATCCCATTCTAGACCAAGCCGTTTTGTTCCACAATTAGAAGATTCGGTTCCCAAATTCTGCTTGGCGTAGGGGGACTTCACTAAGGTCCACATTCTCTTGTCAGCTTTCCTCTAACTCTGGTGAGTTTGAGTGCCACTTGTGTAGTTGGAACCCACCGTCGAAAAAGATGGCTACCGCATCAGCTTTGAGTTTCTTTGCACGGGTAACAGTTGGTCCACCAGAGAGCAGGTCGTCAATGTACAAACTGCGTAAAATCTCAGCCACGCTCTGGGGAAATTGCTTTCTCTACGACTCCAGACGTTGTTCAATCACACCCCCTAGAAGAAACGGAGCAGCGCCTAAACCAAAAAAGAGCTCTTGTAAGCCTCAGAATGATCACCTCAGAGGAATTCAGATCACGTAACCAGTGAAACCGAAGAGAGTCATGATCACTTTCGCGTATGCGAACTTGAAGGAATGCTTTTCTCATGTCAGCTGCAAAAGCTATGGAGTGAAATCTTCCACGTACTAGCACGTCATAGACTTTGCTTTGCAAGGGAGGGCCTGACTAAAGACAGTCGTTTAATGAAGGTACTCCTTTCTGTCCTCTCGCTGAACAGTCGTGCACAATACGCAGCTTTGTGGTCTCCGCGTTCTCCCTAATAATGGCTGGATGGGGCAAGTAGAATTGTCTACCAGAAGAATTCAAGGGAGCTGGCTCGACCACACCTTCTTTCAGCTGATCTTAAATTATCTCATTATATTCCTTTAGCTTATCCATACGTCGTAGCCTAGATACCTGACTGTGCAACCGACGCAAACTGCCCTCTCGATTATCAGGAAGAGGTGGATGATCTCCTATCCACGGTAGTACTGTTTCATACCAGCGTTTGTCTGGATCTCGTGTGAGCTGTTCACGAAAATCCTTATACACTTCTTGTTAATCTCCAGCTGGAGTATCTGCTTGACCGAGCACGTCCAGAGCACATAATCTTTCATAGTCACCCAACGCATTGATCGCCGAAAAACCTGCGCCGACATCAGTTTCTATTCCTGGGGCCATGAGTGCCCATCCAAAACGGGTGAATTTTGCTACATGTTCTCCACGACGTCCCATGCGTGATTGTGTACGTGTGCGAATTCAGGCGTACTTGTTCGCACCGAGGATCATATGAACAGGTAAGCGTTCATCTTGTGACTGATCGTTCGTCAACCTCGATTCCATATAGTTGAGAGTGATGGGCAATCTTTTGTCTATTCGCGTGACGCGCGTGTACAACGAGAAGTCCCCTTTCACTGCGCGTAGACACAAATCGTATTCTGATAGCTTTGTGGTTGTCACACCCAGCAACGTGGCGACACGACGCGTTCCACTTTTCACTGCACGTGCGCGAATGAGATTTATCAGTGTGGAAGATACATAAGAATGACTGGCTCCGCTATCAAGGAGTGCGCGGAATTTGTGACCATTAACTTTAACCACAACCACAGGATGTATTAGTGATGATCGGACTACGTTAGTTGTACATGTCAGACTTGAACCGGAAATACCTCCCTCGCAAATCGATGTATGATGTTTTTTTTTATGACAAATACGGCACGAGAATTTGCTGGGACATTTCATGGCACTATGTTGACCAGTAGCACAATTTTGTTTACTAGAAATGTCTTCCGTTCGGCTGGCGTGGAAATCTTATCACATCTCGAAGATACACGATTACTATTACCACAATAGACGCAATTTTTGGTGTGACAATCCTGAGAGTGAAAGGCACGTTCGCTTGAGACATTAGGACGTTTGGGTGAGGGGTTGCCCTTTGTCGGTTTTCTTTTCTCAGACCCTTTTACGATTGCTTTTGTGGCCGTCCACTTGCGCAAGGACTCTAGTAATCCCTTCAAGGACCACGAACGCCAATCACCGCCCACGTGCGTCACCAACTCGCTTCGAAGAAACTCCAACATTTTCGCAATAACATAATAAGTTACGCCTTGGACAGATTCGAGTTTTCCTAACGTTTTCAGGCTTTCAATTGTGAACAAACGTTTTTCATAAAACTGATGGACCTTGGCAATATTTCTCTCTGTTATAGCTGGCAATTCGAGTAGATTAATGACATATGCCTTCAGGGTGCCCATATTTTTCGCGAAGATATTTCAGACTGAGCTCGCTGATAGCCGTTTTCATATAATGGTAGACCATCTATAGCGCTTCGTACTCTTAAAACCAATTGCTCCTTAAGGTGTGAGAACTTTGTCACCAGAGGAACGTTCTGAGAATCTACCATTGCTATGAATTGGTTCTCAAAACGAACCCAGTCGATTACGGTCCCATTAAAAGGGGTAATAGAGAGTTTGGGAAGCTTTACAACTGACCTTTTCTCTTCCAGTTCCTTCTACTTGAGGGCTGCTTCAAGCTACTGGTCGAGTAGCTGTTTTTCATAAGCCAGGTCTTTCCAATGCGCTTCTTCAAGTTCAAGGTCATGCTTCTCCTTTACAATTGCATCAAGGCATTCATAGAGCTTTTCCACGATTGCATTGGTCATATTGAATTCCTTTTCAATCCCATCAGACCAAACGTCCACTGTTTCTTCAGACTCACCCTGAGAAAACTTGCTCTCCGCGATAGATTCTCCCAATTGATCGATTTCA
This sequence comes from Montipora capitata, assembly GCA_949126865.1. Taxonomy (NCBI): domain Eukaryota; kingdom Metazoa; phylum Cnidaria; class Anthozoa; order Scleractinia; family Acroporidae; genus Montipora; species Montipora capitata. The sequence goes on along the minus strand of OX421455.1, from coordinate 26,856,397 downwards.
CCAGCCAAAGATATGATAGACGCACGTTGCCGATCGATGGCTTGTT
>OX421455.1:26846351-26851351 GCA_949126865.1 Montipora capitata | reverse complement strand
GAAACTATGTTTCACAAACCGCACTCAATAGCGGAAAACGTGCGCCTTAATTTGTAAAGGAATGTTGCTTTTGCCTTAGTTCATTCTGTTTCTTTTTATAAACTCAAATCCTAAGAGAGCTGAATCAAGGAGAAAGCGACGCTATACGCTCACCACTGATATTAAGGATGTATAGTGTCTGTGTGCGTGGTGGATTTAGAATGCAGACAGCACGAAAGTTTGAACTTTCAGTCTCTCAAACTCATTGACCGAATGCAAAAGTGGACCGCCAATAATTTATTCTTTTGTCTGTGCGTTAATTGTCCTTACTGTCCTTTCCAGCACGAGTAAAATTGAAAGAAACGTGGATGTAAAATGAGGCTAGTCAGGTTCATTTACTGGCGGCCATTTTTGCCTTTGGTCTATGTTTTGCATGCTTTCTACGCCGTGTTCATTCAAGACAGTTTATGATCATTTCCCCCCTCGATGCATTTGCTGAGGTTTCAACGACATTCATGGGTAATGGCGAACTGGGAAAAGGAAAAAGCAAGCTTTTTTTTGGTAATTAATACTTACATCCCGGACTCAAAACTGTGTACCGTGCCTCAAATCCCGTATAGTTCCACGTTGATTCAGACCTGAATTGGACCATAAGGTGTCGAGCACTTGAAGTAATGGAGGAAAAATTATAAGTACTGCAATTCATGCCGTTGCTGTCATCTTGCCACCAAAAGGGTCCCTCGCGCACTTCCACATAATCACCAGAAAGGCAAAATCTGCTAGAACGTCCGTAATCCTGAAAGGACAGCCTGAGCCTCTTGCCACTCGGTGCGGTGATTTTCCAAGTACACTGAATATTTGAAAGGTATGAGGGGCTCCGGATTACTCCCCAAGAAGAGCTGTTCAGTTGCAAGTTGTTGTTATGTAGAAATGAGCTGTTAATCGAGCACTTGCCTGGATAGTTTTCTGCAGGAAGTAACAGGCCAGATAATTAAATTTGGTTAATTTATTACACTTCCGAATGGGAATAGGTCGGTGATCCTAAATAAATGAGGCAATCAGTTGCTAATATGTGCCTCCTTGCTACACTAATATATACATTTAGAAGAAATCCACTCTCATACTATCACGAATCCTGTGATCTGATTGGTTCGCTATTCGCTATCTACTGAGTGATAGATAGTGAGTGACTAAAAAGCCAGCGTTTTCAGCAAAAACAAAACAAAGGCGGCTTCTTCAAATCTTGAAATCAACAAAAATTGGACTGATGAATTCGAACGTAGTATTTGCGTAGATTTCTACTAAAACATGAACAATTAGACTATTCTTTCTGACTGGTTCTCTATGACTCAAATAGGCAAACAGTTGAGTTCAGTATAGAAAACTCGAACTCGTAGTCTAATTGTTAAATAGTAGGGTAGCGAAAAGACATACTGTATATATAGATCATCACTAACTCCATACACCCCAGATAATCATATTAAACTGAGTATATGTTGGCTTTAACATCTTCAGTTCCCACGGCCTGCTCCTGTCTGACCTTGTAGCTCAGTCGGTAGAGTGGCGGAGATCTAACCCGAAGGTCGTGGGTTCAATTCCCACCCCGGTCAGAGTTTTTCTCTGTCCTTGTGTGGGCTCAGTTCCATCAGTAGGGCTAACGCTCACATGGTTCATATGGGATAGAAATCTAGCACTTCACGTTACACTACAATTTCGTGAGTTAATTCTGTTTAAAATATGTGTTACACGGCCAACGTTTGTATAAACGTAACCTTTCCTTGTATTTGTACATGTTCATTGTCGTGACTTTAACATCTTCAGTTCCCACAGCCTGCTCCCGTCTGGCCTTGTAGCTCAGTCGGTAGAGCGGCGGAGATCTAACCCGAAGGTCGTGGGTTCAATTCCCACCCTGGTCAGAGTTTTTCTCTGTCCTTGTGTGGGCCCACAGTTCCATCAGTAGGGCTAACGCTCACATGGTTCATATGGGACAGAAATCTAGCACTTCACGTTACACTACACTCTCGTCAGTTAATTCTGTTTAGAATATAAGTTTTATAGGCTTTGTTTGCCCTTCTTCTGCCGGAAGGAGCACTGTTTGGAAAGAATTAATGAATTTTGAAATATTGACAGCCCTAACACAACAGCTGCTGTTTCCTCGTGTTAGTTTTTACTTGAATTGTTTCACGCGTTCTTCCAATTTCTTCAGCGTGTTTTGGTTTGTGGCCATGGTCAGTCTCTATCTTCCTACCTTCTGGAGTTTGTTCTTGTCGATGCTCTTATGATTTCGATGTCTTCGGTCCTTTGTCGATGCATTTAGATAACCCGATTGTCTTTCCATCTCTATAAGGTGAGAGGGAAACCGCAAAATCGTCTCTTCAAGATGGCAATCAACGTTAGTTCCTCTAAACGCCATCGCCATTTTTCCCAGGGGTCTGGACACTATCTGTAAGTGGCCTTACACGAAGTAGAATCCCAGTATCGGTTATCAACAAACTAATCGATAAGACGTTTTATGTTTTATATTTAAGACAAGTCCTATTAGTATGAATGAAGTCAAATATTTGAGGCAAGTTTTGTATGTGTGCCACGAGTTGTATAAATGTTCAAAGAAAAGTCTTATATATTAGCAATATGTTGTGTTTATTTGGGAATCGAACAAGTTGGATATTTCCACATTTAGTTGTCTCTATATGAAACAAGTTTTACATATCAAGAAGAAGTCTTATGTATATTAAGAAAGTATTAAATATATTAAGGAAAAGTCTTACATATATTAAGGAAGTATTTTTGTCCGTCTTGGCGCGTCACAGTTCTTTTTGTTTTCCCTGCAGGGAAAACATATGTGTTTCCGTCCAAGTCTATTTAATGGAAACGTGGAAGATAGAGCTTATAGTATAGGTATCTCCTTAATCCCCCATGCCGCACGAGAGATGAAAAGATTGCGTAATTCGTTTGCACTCGTCTATTAGCCAATATCAAAAATACCATAATGCTCGTAGTTTGTCCCTCCAACATTTTGCATGAGCATGATTTGCAGTTTCTCTTGGGACCATTAAAAGTCCCAAGAAAAAATAAAAACAATGCTTATGCAAAACTCCGAAAGGATGGTTGGGGCTCTGCTTCAGGAGGTGGCGGTCTTTCGCCCCAGAAAGTAGATGTGGAGACTATTTTGTAGCCGGATAGAGTGAAACTAGAAGCGAATTCTGAGCAGGAGAAAATTTCTTGTGTATGCAGAGACGTAATATTTCTGCCGCTCGCTTCCTATCCTACTTGGGATTTTTCATAACTGGGCCAGCAATGAAGTTAGTGGCAACAACGAGCTCGAGTTGACGGGCCAGCTATTCTCAGAAAACTTCAGTCTTGTTGGCTTCCTTTCCGATAATCTTCCGCGCCGATATAAGGCTAGTGGCTTTAGTGGTGTTGTGCTTTAAAACTGTCATGTTTGCGAGCGTGATTTCAGCTCGATGATTTAAGCAACAACGTATGCCAAATCTTTGTCTTGGTAGAATCCACACGTCGATCAATGTTTTCACTTTCCTTGATCTGGGGGACCTTTTCCCCAGTTATATAACGGAAAGAACTTTTTAATCGTTTAGACTGTAATTCGACCAATGTTATATATTTGATCTCGTGTAAAGTTTGTGGAGTTCAGTATGTGGGCTCTAGACTGTTCACAGTCCCCTATTTTTCCGTTTGATCGTCGGGATCGAGCACAAACTTTCGCCATCTTTGTTTTTAAAAGCGAGCGCGAACTGGGGAGAGCGATATAACTACCGAGTGGGTGGGGGGAGTGGAGGGGTTTTGGCAGGAAAAATAGGGAGACTGTCCGATCTTTACTGCGACTAGTGTTCAGCGAGTCCCGTTGCACCAGCAACGGCAATACCTGATTGGTCCATAACACAATGCATCTGTCAATAAAAATACAGGTTCGAAAACAACATGGCTTATCAACTGTCGCTGATAGTTGTCGACGAAAGTCACACCTTTGAAACTTGGTTAGTGTAATTTTCGTTTTTAATACCACTGCATGTAGAATCCCTCTTTTCATGCGCGAAAAGGTTGTGGAATAGTTATGTCAAGTAACTGGATATCCACGTGTTTAGGGAAAAACCTTGACAGCTTTTCGCTCAACATTCGACCGCAAGACCTACTGAGATTTCTCTTTTAGCTGTAGTCAGGCGAGTTTGTTTACTATACAATTTGCTGAAATCTGAATTTTTTTAATCAGTATTTTTCGTATTTGTAAATGTAAATGTGCGCTTAGTTGACCGCTCCCTATAAGGGCTTTCCAGGGTCAACCGGCTCAACGGGATCGGATCGAATGCATGTGAAGGCGCCCACGGCTGCCGCCATACGATCCATGCGTGATCTCGGACCACCGCAGACCCAGTCAGATATAATTGACTGGGAGTCGATTTTGAGGAGGGAGGAAAACCGGAGTACTCGGAGAAAAACCCTCGGAGTCAGGTTGAGATCGACTGAAACTCAGCCCAAATACGACCCGAGGCCAGAGTTGAACCTGGGTCACAGAGGTGGGAGGCACGATTGATGACCACTAAACCACCCTGACTCCCCTTTTCAGTTCAAAATGTGAACAGACTTTGCCGCAACTTTCCGTAACTGAAAACCTTCCTGGACAGGAGATCCGCGACGTGTTTAATTGTAAAGTCAAAAATCTGATCTATACATACAGTGGTATTAAAAGCGAAAATTACACTAACCAAGTTTCAACGGTGTGACTTTCGTCGACAACTATCAGTGACAGTTGTCTCTTGAGCGGCGTGGATTCAACCCGCAACAACCGTAGTCTCTCGACAAAGCTTGCCCAGCGGAAGGCTAAATGACTTGAAAGTTGTTGTTCTTCATCTTATTTAATACATCTACATTTGTCTCAAAACCCTTAACGCTCAAACCAAAATCATTAGAATTAATGTGTTCCTCTCCTACACTTCGTAACGGTACAATAAACAAACACGAGGGCCGATCTCTTCCAGAAGTGCTTTCATTTTCCAATTGCTTGA
>OX421455.1:26831351-26841351 GCA_949126865.1 Montipora capitata | reverse complement strand
AGTTTCATTTTGACTAGTGCTCAATATGGTGGACAGGTGGAGCAGTCAATTTAATTTGTTCTTGCTTTTAATTTTCTTTGAGTTATTGTGTAGTTGTGCTGCAGTCTTAACGACCTATACACCAGCCTTGTATAATGGCAACAGTGAACAAGCTGACTTGGTTGAAAGCTATTTTCATTTCGGCTTTGGTTACAAGGAGATGTTGCTACTGTTGACATCTTTCCATGGCTGCGTTTTGAGTCTACCACAACTGAGAGGATTGCTGAAACAAAGAGGGCTTGGCAGGAGAAGAAACCGCTCAGAACCTCAACCGGTTTGCGAGGCTATTGAACACGAATTAAGAGGCAGCAGAAGAACGATGAGGTATAGCCAAATGACTTAGAAACTGTTACACGTTCACGGTATATCAACCGACAGGGAGACTGTAAGAGAAGTAGTGTTGAAGATATTGGACCCTGACGGAGTTGAAACACGGTCAAGTCATCGATTACAAAGACGACAGTATAAAACAGCGGGGCCAAATCATATGGCACATAGATGGCTATCACAAACTTAAGCCATTTGGCTTCTGTATTCATGGAGCTATTGACGGTTACAGCAGGCGTATAATATGTTTAGAGGTTGGCCCCACGAATAATGATACTTTTGTGATTGGTCGATACTACCTAGACTGCATAAGACAGTTTGGAGCAATTCCAAACATTACGATTTAAGAAGTGAGTTTTTTCTTTGGAAAATCGTCAGCCAATCAGCACATAGAGGCGTGGTGGGGTATACTTAGAAGATGATATATGGATGTCAGAGACTTTGGCATTTACTCACAAGACAATGTTATAGAAGTGGAATGTCTTATGTTTTGTTTTATGAACATTATACGTGGAGAGCTTCACAGGTTTGCCATCCAGTGGAATTTGCACAAAATAAGGCCGTCAAGAAATGAAGACTTTCCTAGTGGACGACCTGATTTGCTTTACCATGTTCCCGAGCTGAACGGAGCAAGAAACTTAATGATATCAGTATCACTGGACTAATTTCAAAGGTAGCATCAGAATTCCAGAACACGGTTGCTCAGAAGAATGTTTCGATTTCGCGAGGATAATAATGCACGAAAACCAGCTAAAGATGCCTACAACGCCAGATGATGCATTGGTACTTTTTTCAATTCTGTACCTTAACAGGTGACATAATGAATATCTAATGACTATTAAAATTGGCCTGCTGAGATGGTTGCTTGCCCTTCTTGTTAGCAACCACTTTAACAATGCAGCTAGCGTATACGGTGGCCAAACGTTTTGAAATATTTTACTGTCTATAATTACTTGCCAACTTTAGGTTAATAAAATTCAAAACCCCTACCATACCATACCATATCATAACCGTTGATGTTCCCCATGGGTCCCTTTCGGGATCCTTACTGTTTAGGATCTTTATCATAGTTAATAACCTGACATTCTTCATCCCTAATATGAGTTTGAGATTGTACGCAGACGGCGCAATGGGCTAAATACAGAAACCATTTAAATTCTCTACGGAACAAAAAGTACAAACACGAAACGGAGTTATCCAAACACGTTTGGAAGCTAAAAAAGGAAAACCGACAGTTTTCGATCAGATGGGCCATCGTCAAGCAAATACCAGCCGGCAGAAACTGAAAACGAAACTGCAGTTTGTGCCTAGAGGAAAAGCTTATGATTGTTAAAGGCCGTTCAAAGAACATTCTTAATAAACGCTCTGAAATGTTTAGTAAATGTCGCCATGTAATATAACACCATTATTTTAGATGTCACCTTTTGTTTATATGAGCCTATAATAAATTTGGAAGGATTACGTTTTTGCAAACGTTGGCCGTGTAGCACTTATATTTGAACAGACGTAACTGATTAGAGTGTAATGTGAAGTGCTAAGTTTCTACTCCATATGAACCATGTGAGCGTTAGCCCTACTAATGGAAATGGGCCCACACAAGGACAGCGAAAAACTCTGACCAGGGTGGGAATTGAACCCACAACCTAAACTTAGCACTTCACATTACACTCTAATCGGTTAACTCTGTTCAAATATAAGTGCTGCACGGCCAACGTTTGCAAAAACGTAATCCTTCCTTGTACTTGTACATGTTCATTGCCGTGACTTTAACATGTTCAGTTCCCACGGCTTGCTCCCGTCTGACCTTGTAACTCAGTCGGTAGAGCAGCGGTGATTTAACCCGAAGGCCGTGGGTTCAATTCCCACCCTGGTCAGAGTTTTTCTCTGTCCTTGTGTGGGCCCATTTCCATTAGTAGGGCTGACGCTCGTATGGTTCATATGGGGTAGAAACTTAGCACTTTACATTACACTCTAATCAGTTAAGTCTGTTATAAAAAAATTGACCTGTCAGTTGCCTGAAGATCGCCAGACGGCGTGAAACTTGGAGTAGCAACAACTGATCTTTGCCTCATGTCTTTTCGATCAAGCTTACGTGTGGAATGCACTTATGAACAATATACTGGATGAAGTGGCACCTGTGAAAAAAATGCTTGTGCGTGATAAAGACGTGGCTTACGTGACGTCTCATTGGAAAAGCGCCATTAGAGCAAAACGCAAAGCAAATGACAAGTACATGCAAAACAAAACGCCAGAAAACTGAGAATCGCTATCAAACAGTACTGGAATAAAAAGTCAAACGATTTGAAAAACAATCCCAAGGCGTTTTTCAAAACTTTCAAGCCATTTTTGGGTTCAAAGAGCTGTACTGAAAGTAACAACATCTACTTAAAAATAAACGGCAGTATGATAACGGATCAACAACAAGTGGCTGAGGAATTGGTTGAGCATTTTGCTACCTTGGCGGATGGCATCGGTGGCACAGCGACTGAAAGAAATTCAATAGAGGGCTTTAGAGACCATTCTTGTGTTAGAGGATTCAATACGAAAAAAGGAATTCCACTCAGACCATTCAAATCGAACCAGTTATACAGGGACAAGTCCTTGCAGCTCTCGATTCGCTGAATATAAACAAGGCCACCGGCTCTGATGGCATCCCTTCAAAGGTCTTAAAAATAGGTGCTAATGAATTATCCGCTCCACTAACCACCTTGTTCAATTCTTGTATTAACAAGAATGCGTGGCCTAGTAAATGGAAGTGTGGGCATTGGGCCCCAGTATATAAAAAGGATGACAGGAATGCAAAGGAAAATTATCGGCCCATAACTCTCTTACCATGTGTAAGCAAAGTTCTTGAGAAGTTGGTTGGGGCGCAGATCAACTCTGGCTTTGGTAATTGCATTTACCAAAACTCATCCACCTATCGCAAAGCTCACAGCTGCGAAACAACATTGATCAATTTAGTAGAAGATTGGAGACTGGCGAGGGATCAAAGACAGGTTGTGAGCATACTTTCAACAGACATGTCAAAGGCATTTGACTCGTTACACCCACCATGCACTACTTCTGAGCAAGCTTGAAGCGTACGGTTTTCAGAAAAGCGCTATTCAACTTTTGAACAGCTATTTAAATGAACGGAAATATCAAGTAAAGATCGGCCGTCATGTTAGTTCGAGCCGTTACGTGAGTCGTGGCTGTCCTCAGGGTTCCGCGCTTGGCCCGTTGTTATGGCATGTTTTCCAGAATGACCTATCCTACTGCCTAACAGCGAACTTGTCTATGTATGCAGACGACCATCAAATTTACCACTTAGGAGTAGATCAGGCAGCTGTGACTTTCCAGTTAAAGGATAGTGCCAAGTTGGCTACAACGTGGTATGATTCTAACTTACTGGCGGGAAACCTCAAAAAGTACCAAGTTTTGAACTTGGGCTTCACTCAAAATGACTGTAATATTTGCGTGAACGATGCCGAAATCTTAACTAAAGATAACATCACACTTTTAGGAGTAGTGTTAGATTCTAAGCTAAATTTCTCTGAGCATATAATCTCTATCTCGCAAAAAAGCCAGCCAGAGAATTGGTGTTTTAATGGGACTACGCAATTTAATTCCTATGAAATCTAAGTTAATATTATTTAAAAGCGCGATATTACCATTTCTCACGTACTGTCACCTTGTGTAGCATTTCTGCAAAGCGAGCGACACTCGAAAGCTTGAAAGATTACAAGAAAGAGGACTTAGGGCGGTTTTCAAGGACAATAATTCTGGTTATGAACAATTATTAGAGAAGGCAGATCTGCCTACTCTACTAAACAGACGCTTACAGGATCTGTGCATCGTTATGTATAAAGTAAAGCATAAACTGTGGCCTGCTTATATAAATAACATCTTTAAAGAACCAAATAGTAATTACAATTTGAGGCAAGCAGATTTCTCTATACCCAGGTATGAGACAGTCACCTACGGCAAGCACTCTATTAGATATCTTGGGCCTAGGCTATGGATAAAACTACCCACGAGTATCAGGGACGTTACAACCCTAATGTCGTTCAAAGGCAAGATACGCCAACTTAATATAAGTGAACTTTTAGATGATGGCTGCGCAGGCTGTAGCCTCTGTTCATTTTGATGTCTGTATATTTTTACCATTAATCCTGAAACTAGATAACTGTTGATATTTTACCTATTATTGTATATAGTTTTTAGCTTGTAAATTTTTCCCGTAATTGGTGTCCCCAAATTAGTAAGGGGTTTCTTTTCCCTGGCTAGATGGCTTTTGACACTCTTAATAAAGTTTCTACTACTACTACTACTACTACTACTACTACTACTACTACTACTACTACTACTACTACTACTACTACTACTACTACTACTACTTTACTTTGTTTTCGCTCTACTTATAATGGTATTGAGCGCTCTTCATCTTCACACCATACTGTAAACTTGGTTCTCCTATTTGGTATAATGCATATAAAGTGTGACTTGATTTTCGTAGAACAGTGCTCAATACCAAGAAATAGAGCGAAGTATATACTGTGGAAGAAAACAAATAAACTACAAGTTCATCTCTACAAGCCTGTTTCGTGGTCGCCCACTCATCAGGGGATTTAATGAGAATAAACTTTACCATCTCTTATATACAATATAATTTACATGATCTAGCCTCTGCCTCAAAGAAAAATTTCTAATCATCTGCCGACCCGAACTATCAACACTAAGCAAATGTAATGAACTTGTGTCTTCTTGCCGCCACAGAAACAAAGCCCTCCTACGCAACAACTAAACTGTAAACTTCGCGCTGCATAAATTAGACTAGTTAGATCATGTAATATAGCCAAATTTAATGTTATAAAACGTCACAGATAATTCCAGATTTTCCTTACCACCTACCTGGTATAATTGCTCTATACGAGGCACTGAATGGCAGCCACGAAAAAGAAACGTTTAGCTTAACAAATAAAAAGGTGTGCGGCGACACCACCATTGGTGGGAGTCTGGTCCCGCAAAATTTTCCAATCAGGGTGCTATTGTCGAAAACGTCCCCATCACGGATCTCGATATATTCTTCTCTGCAGTCGGGAGAGGATACTAGCTCGAATGAATCAAAGGTAAGTCTGATGGCGTAATCAACGGAGAGTGAAGGTGGTTTCCTAATCTTCCATAAGCAGGTCACCCCGGACGGGCCGTAGTAGAGTGGTGATATCGATTTGGTCGTGTTAAATGAACTCTCGAGGGTGACTCCAGTAGGTGGTCGAAAACATTCTGAAAAACAAGTTGAGGATACAGTCACTGCATAACCAGGAACAAGTACCCTTGCAACAACCTCGCTCTCAGGCTCTCTCTCTCTTTTCCTCCGACAATGGCGGAGAAGAGAGAGAGCCTGCAAACGATTATGCTCTTGAAATGGATCGTAAATTAAAAAGTTGGAAATCGTGTATCGTATATATAATCAGTGCTTTATTTATAACGATACTCAGTTCGATTAAAAATGAAAACAATTACATAATGACAATTATTGACATACTCGAATATGATGAAATCACTTAATAAATGAATAGAAAAGAATCAACACACAAATACTGAGAACACGGAGCCCATTAAGTTCCATTGCATTTCTCTTTCCATCTTTTGTTTCACGATTCTATTTTGATTTGAAACGAATTGTGGATAACCTTGACACGACTTCGATTTCCTTGGTGCGACCGCAAACTTTTTTGAGGCATGCGGAGGGAGTAGTCGTGTTTAAAGCAACAACTTAATACTGGCCAAATGAATTATGTCTGGTAAAAGAAAAGGGCGTAAGGGAAACTTAAGCTCGTCAAGCGTAACAGATGGCTAACTACGATCTCCGGACTAGAAAAAGGTCAAAGAATCTTCGTTGTCTGAAAATTCTGAAGTTCTGAGGTGCTTGCCATTTAGCCAAATAATCCGGATGGCATGATCATTGCATAAAGGTAAGTGATTTTCCGAATTTAATGACCAACCGGATGAGAATGGCGCTTACCATTTACTACACAACATTCCATCCCGCATATTTTACTCGATCTTGTGAGAAAGGGCCTGGAAACGGAAGGATTCTCGCAAATGGTAAGAGCATTTAGCGAATTCCGTTCCGAACGGAAAAATAGGACTACCTCTGGAGGTTGTCCACAATTTCCGAAAAGATTTTCCGGAAAATTGCCTTTCCATTTGACCTCAAACCGAAATCTCCGGATTTTTTGGCTAAATGGTTAGCACCCCTGGATTCGTCGTCTGTCGAAATTTTGGATACGTCAGGAATGACGGAAAACTTAGGTTCAAAAATTGACTGCATTCTCGCGAGTTTAGTTAAAATGAACAAACAACTGGAGAGACTGGCTTCATCTATGTCGAATTTAGAGAAGAAATTTGATAAGTTGGATACTCGAGTTAACCTGAAGCGAAGCTGTCTGAAACAAGAGCGAAGGTGAAAGAGCTGGAAGATGGCTTGACGGAGCTAAACGAACAAGGTAACGAACTTAAGACTGCCAAAGAAGAAGAAAAGGTGAATTTCGAAAAGTTATGTAAAGCGAGGTACAAGACTCCAGATGATAAATTATTATATGCCGAAGTTTACTCTAGGGGTGAAAATTTACGCTTCTATGGAATTCGAGAAGAAGGCGAACAGGAAGACTCGCTCAAAGTTCTAACATCTTTCTAGGAGAGCAAACTTGAGGTCGACATCAAGGATATAGAGTTTCAGCGAGTCCACAGAGGTCTTGTCTTGGATTGGGATATATAGTAATATGAAGTAAAGGATCTTACTTTTTTGAACGTCTTTTTTGGTAAGTTTGATATTGATAAAGATCTAACGGTAATTAGTCATATTTTATTACTTGAAAAAATCTTTATCTATAGGTGCAAATTAGATAAAATATCTCCATTATTGGATGTTTTTAAGACTAAATTAACAGCTACCTATAAATTAGAGCTGTACATCGCTAGAAAAAAATGATGTTCTCTCAAAGCATTATGGCAAATGACATTCTTTTATTTCTTCTATCTCTTGAATCCTCTCTCCAAATACTATAAGGAAGAAACACTCTTGCCACAAATATAATATAATATATTCTGGTTTTTTTTTAATTTTGTATGCATTGTTCAGGTAATAATGTTAGTGTATGACCTGTAAGTCGATAATGTAAGTATATGAACTGTAGTGTATAAATTGTAACTTAATTCATAAAATTAAAAACAAAAAAAAATCAAACTTTTGGCACGAGTTCAACTTTCAGCAGGACTATTGCTTTTCGGCACGAGTTTCATTTTTTAGCGCAAGGCTAACTTTTTGGCACCACCTTTTCTTGGCATGACATTTTTGGCAGGAATTTGGCAGGAATATGAGTTATTTTCCTCACCGCTGAGTAATTGCAGTTTCATTTTGACTAGTTCTCAATATGGTGGACAGATGGAGACGTCAATTCAATTTGTTGTTGCTTTTAGTTTTTTTTGAGTTATTGTGTAGTTGTGCTGCAATCTTACCCACCTATACACCAGCCTTGTATAATGGCAACAGTGAACAAGCTGACTTGGTTGAAAGCTATTTTCATTTCGGCTTTGGTTACAAGGAGATATTGCTACTGTTGACATCTTTCCATGGCTGCGTTTTGAGTCTACCACAACTGAGAGGAATGCAGAAACAAAGAGGAATGCAGAAAGCAAAGAGCGCTCAGAACCTCACGCGGTTAGCTAGGCTATTGCACACGAATTAAGAGGCAGCAGAAGAACGATGGGGTATAGCCAAATGACTTAGAAACTGTTACACGTTCACGGTATATCAACCGACAGGGAGACTGTAAGAGAAGTAGTGTTGAAGATATTGGACTCTGACGGAGTTGAAACACGGTCAAGACATCGATTACAAAGACGACAGTATAAAACAGCGGGGCCAAATCATATGGCACATAGATGGCTATCACAAACTTAAGCCATTTGGCTTCTGTATTCATGGAGCTATTGACGGTTACAGCAGGCGTATAATGTGGTTAGAGGTTGGCCCCACGAATAATGATACTTTTGTGTTTGGTCAATACTACCTGGACTGCGTAAGACAGCTTGGAGGAATTCCAAAAATTACAATTCAACAACTGAGTTTTTTGTTTGGAAAATCGTCAGCCAATGAGCACATAGAGGCGTGGTGGGGTATGCTTAGAAGATGATATATGGATCTCAGAGACTTTGGCATTTACTCACAAGACAATGTTATAGAAGTGGAATGTCTTATGTTTTGTTTTATGAACACTATACGTGGAGAGCTTCACAGGTTTGCCATCCAGTGGAATTTGCACAAAATAAGGCCGTCAAGAAATGAAGACTTTCCTAGTGGACGACCTGATTTGCTTTACCATGTTCCCGAGCTGAACGGAGCAAGAAACTTAATGATATCAGTATCACTGGACTAATTTCAAAGGTAGCATCAGAATTCCAGAACAGGGTTGCTCAGAAGAATGTTTCGATTTCGCGAGGATAATAATGCACGAAAACCAGCTAAAGATGCCCACAACGCCAGATGATGCATTGTTACTTTTTTCAATTCTGTACCTTAACAGGTGACATAATGAATATCTAATGACTATTAAAATTGGCCTGCTGAGATGGTTGCTTGCCCTTCTTGTTAGCAACCACTTTAACAATGCAGCTAGCGTATACGGCCAAGCGTTTTGAAATATTTTACTGTCTATAATTACTTGCCAGCTTTAGGTTAATAAAATTCAAATCCCTTACAATACCATACCATATCATTAACGTTGATGTTCCCCATGGGTCCCTTTCGGGATGCTTACTGTTTAAAATCTTCATTAATAAACTTAAATTCTTCATCCCTAATATGAGTTTGAGATTGTACGGAGACGGCGCAACGGGATATCTATCTGATGTTCCCATGCTGGTTTGCACCAGCTTATCATGAGCTTGGAACTGTTAATAAATATAAATAAAAATTACATTTGTATAGCGCAAACTGCTAAACAAATATATTCGGTTGCGTTTCACAATGTTACAAGATAAATGAAGTAAAATAAATCATTTAATTAAAACATTAAAGACAGATAACATCATCATTAAATTTAAATTTAGTACAAACCAAAACAAAAAAAAAACTAATTAACGATAAGGCGACTAAATGCTAATTTTAAAGAGTGAGTTTTAAGAGGAATTTTAAATCAGTCCAATGTCTTTATATTTGGAATAGCAGGTGGAAGTGCATTCCAAAGACTGGGTGCAGCTGACTGGAATGCACGATCAGCAAGCGTAGGATGAGACTTAATACCAGGTGGTATAAGTAATACAGACTCATTAAATCTTAAGGGGTAACTAGATTGCCTTCTAATAGTGATCAACTCACTCAAGTAACTTGGGGCTTGACCGTACAAACACTAAACTTCAGGAGAAGAATCTTAAACTTGATACGATAGCTTACAGGAAGCCAATGAACATCATAAAGCAAAGATGTGGTATGGCAAAATCTAGGTGATCCAGTGATCAACCTGGCTGTAGCATTCCGTACTCGCTGGAATTTAACGATGGAAGAATGCGGAAGACCATACAATAAGCTATTACAGTAATCTAATCTACTTGATGTGAATGCATATATGAACTAAAGATTCGGCAGATGAAC
>OX421455.1:26808851-26828851 GCA_949126865.1 Montipora capitata | reverse complement strand
CCACCTCACACTAGACTATCAGCTCTAGTGTGCTCGTGTTACAAATATTTTCAAATCAACATGGCGACTAGCAGTGTTCATTTCGCCATTTTGATTTGAAAATATTTGTAACACGCATGCGTATTAATTGATAGCTTTGCACGCGCCCAAGCTTTGAGGAAATGTTCACTCGTGCACAAAATTATTCAATATGTCGAATATTTTCACCGGGGCCCGCACGACCAAACACCCTAATTTTCCACCCCATGGGCCCGGTTGTTTTTGGCGGTCACTTGCTATGCCGCTGACCTTGCCCGCATATAAATTGAGTTTACTCTGCGTTTTCGTGAATTGCTGGAGGTCACGCGGATCACCTCTTTCGACTCTCCTCCTGTCATCGCTGTGCCTTCCTTTGTATCATGGCTCTGGGTCCTGTTGCTCCTGATCCTGCCATTTTTGCCACTCTTTGACGCAGTGGCTCCAGGGCCGGCTCATCATGCAGTTGATGCTCCTCAAACCACGAATCCTTACCAGCCTGTCCAAGGGCAAGCCCACCATGCTCAACAAGCTCCCAGGGTTTGATTTTCTTTTCTGTTTTAGAGCGGGTTTGTTTGTTTGGCTCGCTACTCGTTCAGTGCTTTACTATTCCGTTTTCTTGCCAGCCCTTTTGCTTCGGTTGTTATTGTTTGCATTGTTATTTTTGTCACAAGTTGGCATTATTTGCTACCGCACAGCACATAGCATTACTTACTGTTACTTACTTACATCACTTGTTTATTTTTGCTGATATTACCAGCGTCTAGTAAAGTGGCAGTCCTGCAAAAGCTGATTTCTCTAAATCCTTGTTACCATGGAAATGGTACATC
Organism: Montipora capitata; assembly: GCA_949126865.1. Classification (NCBI taxonomy): domain Eukaryota; kingdom Metazoa; phylum Cnidaria; class Anthozoa; order Scleractinia; family Acroporidae; genus Montipora; species Montipora capitata. Next base: position 26,828,006 of record OX421455.1, on the reverse strand, counting down.
TGTGAGTTATTTCGCAACTTGGAGACAAAACGTGACCAATGGGATCACAAAGTGCGCTGGAAGTTTTCAATTTCTGGAGTGAAGGATCCTGCCCAGTCGAAAATAGCTGACATTTTAGCATCACAGGGAAAGCGCCGAGAACATAACCCATTGCAACGTGCCTGACTTTCACTTTCATAAAATTTGAATTGGGCTCAGGGACAACTCTGGCAGCTCTACCGAACTGAATTCTCGTCTTGTGTGAATGTTCAGTAGCCACATATTTTGCTGTATTCTTTTCTGCCTATCCCCATTTAAGGACTCTTGGAATGCAATACTTTGTTCCAACATTAGTGCCTGTCTTTCTTCCGTGGGGCCAAGTAATGTAGTTACCTTTTCTTGAGCATTATCAATGTCAATCATTATTGGTAAAGTATTCTCGTCTTCTCCATCACTACTGTAGTTAAATACCTTAGAACCCATCCAACCCCATGTCCAGTACAAAACTGCAAGCCATTTGTATCACCAAAACGAAATTGGAATGAGATTTTCAACATGATTCTATTCAGTATAAAACGGGAGCAGTTTAGTTTCCCTGTTTACCGTTATTTGACTTCAGAATCAATGTTCTCAAATAAATAAATAAACCGTTTTTCAGGTTTCAAATGACATGCCAAGCTTTGCCAGGTGATCTGGTGACGTAATTCGGAGAACAGGGGCGAAAAACTTTAACGCCGTATCCCACAACCGCGCGCGGCCTTATTTTCGAATTCAACATGGCAGAGACGAGGTTAGAGCTCGCCGGGTCTACTTGAATGTTCATTCATTAACAGGAAATGCGGTAGAGACAGAAATACTGCAGGGAGTTTGGAAACAACACCTAAGGCTGCGCGCGGTTGTGGGAAACGGCGTTAAAATTTTTCTTCCTAGTCCTCCAAATTACGTCACCAGATCACCTGGTGACTTGAGATGTTTTGGGTATGTTGTGAAGGAAAACAAAAAACATTCTGTGAGAGGTGGGCACTTGTACTGCTGAAGGTGTCTCCGGTAACACTTATGGCCTCTTTTCGTTTCTTAGCTTCCAACCCATTGCCTTCAAAATGTTGCATGTTCAATCTTGTTCAGACCTCTGAACTGTGTGTGTAAGAACTACTGTGCCGACCCATCTGCCACATTTGAAGAGACTGACCAGCACGATATATCCCACGGTAGTTGTCAGTGGTTTTTCAAAGAGTCGCACCCAGGTCCATGCAACCGAAAAGTGGACTCATTTCAAAAACTTGGAGACGTGCCGAAAAGCTGAAGTCGCGCCAAAAAGTTAACCTCGTGCCGGGAAATTGAACCTGTACCAAAAAATAAAACTCGTGCCAAAAAGTTACCCTCGCACCGGGAAATTGAACTCGGGCCAAAAAGTTAGCCTCATGCCAAAAAATGAAACTCGCGCCGAAAAACAATAATCGGGCTGAAAGTTGAACTCGTGCCAGAAGTTTGAAGTCGCACTAAGGAAATCGAAGTCGTATCAAGGGGTATCCATATTCGCTTCAAATCAAAATTGGATCTTGAAACAAAAGATGGAAAGAGAAATGCAATAGCACTTAATGGGCTCTGGAGAACTAACACTTAAATAAGACTTCCTTCTGTGGCGGGTTTCCCCTAAAGCTCCCAGTCAATTTAAAATCTCTCAAAGATGTGAATTATTAAAACTTTTGAACTTTTATTCTTGAACTGCGAGCTTCTGTCCAGTAAAACACTTAAACACGCTTAAAACTGAACTGAAACTAAGCTTATTTGACTTATGTCAGTTCACTAAAGTTCACTAAAATACGGTTAATGAATAGTTACGAGAACTTGGCCACGTAACTCCACTCTTATCCACACTGCGTGCCGTTAAGATGAGGCAAAACGACTACTGCAATGCAAGGAGTAGGCGGAGCTCTAGTGACGGGTGTGTAACTATCTCAAATTTATTAGTATTTTACAGCGTTACTCGGCTTAGCACTAAGCGATAAAAATAGAAATAGAAATAGAAATAGAATGATTTATTTAGCGCTTTAAATAAATAGCACTTCACAATGAAAAAGAATAAACTAAAGAAAACTCGCATTACCTAAGAAATAAAAGATTGTTTAAAAAGATAAGTTCTCAAAGTTAACTTAAAGGTACTGACACTAGAACTACGCTTGATATAGCTAGGAAGAAAGTTCCATAAGTTAGGGTCACATACAGAAAAATCTCGATCTCCAATTTGATGAAGGAACTGAATCTGAAAATGAGATGAAGACCTTAATCGCCTATTTGGGGTTTGTATGTGCAAAAGGTTACTATTGTAACAAGGAGGCACGTTATTCAGAGCCTTAAAAGTTATTAAAAGTAATTCGATGTTCATCAGGAAAGTTCCCTCCTGAGATATGGTGTAATATAGTCATACTCTCCAGCCCCTTAAAATTAGGCGAGCTGCGCAATTCGGAACAAGTTGTAATTTCTGTGGAAGGTAGCTAGGAAGACCGTAAAGTAATGAATTGCAGAGGTCAAGTCTTTAGGTAACAAAGGCATTAACTAAAATCTTCGTCTGCTCAGTAGATAAAAATTTTCTAATACGACAAATATTACGAATACTAACGAAGCAGGACTTGCAAATATCAGTGATATGGCGCTCAAAGTTCATTACGCTGTCGAATGTGACACCAATGTTCCTGGTGTACTTAGATGGGAGAATCACAGAACCATCATCAAGTGCAACGGGAGGGAGCTGCAAAGTAGGTCTAAATTGGGATCCAAATGATCAATTAAGTTTTGTTACTATTCAACTTCAATTTATTTAACGACATCCACGAAGATATATCAGATAGACAGGCTTGAATGCGAGAGACCACCGACAAACAACGCGAGGAAGAATAAAAAATAAAATTAATAAATTGGTGAGTCATCAGCGTAGAAATGAAAATCCATTCCATGTTGACTTATGTTACCCAGCGGAAAAGTATAAAACAGATACTTAAGAGGTCCCAGAACAGAACACCATAAATGACATCAGTAGAAGAAGAATTTCAACCATTGATGCACACAAATTGTAATCTATTTTCAAGATAGGATCGAAACCATTGTAGAGCTTTTCCTGTAATGCCAACCTAGATTCAAGTCGATGAATCAGAACACCATGGTAGACCGTATCAAAAGCTGCAAATAGGTCAAACAGTAACAGGACAACCGTTCGTCGGTTGTCAACAGCCTTTAATATGTCGTTTTGAACCTTCCAAAGGGCAGATTCCGTACTATGGTGGCTCTTATAGGCTGATTGCAATGATTCACCAAGATTATTATCGTTAATGTAGTTAACAAGTTGAGGCGCCACCACTTTTTTCGATTATCTTTGAAACAAAGGGTAGATTTCAAACAGTACGAAATTTTTTAAAGTCATCAGTATTTAGTTTGGACTTCTTTAAAAGTGGAATAATCATAGCAGTCTTTAGTGATACAGGCATAAACGAATCGTCCAAAGAACAGTTAACCAGATCAGTCATCGCAGGGAGGAGTACCGGCAAGCATCCAGTAAAAAAAGAGGCTGGAACAGGATCCAACTCGCAAGACTTGGCCTTGCAGGACTAGAGCACAGTGGCTATTTTCTCGGTAGAAACTCTATCAAAGGATGTTAGTTCACACTGAGATGGAAAAGATATAGAGGATATTACACGGTGGCGAGAAGATATGAATTTTATGTTCGAGTGGCAAGAACAATATCTCACTCGTTCGCTTCGCTCACTCGTGAGATATTGTTCTTGCCACGAGAACATAAAATTCATATCTTCGAGCCAGCATGTAATGTTCTTTTTATTATATGAAGACTAAATATTGAATATTTCCGATTTTATTGTGTTTCAAAGTAGTCAAGTTTTACAAATACGGCTGGGCTTTATAAAAAAGGCGGAAAAAAAAGGCGGGAATCGTGACGTCATTGAACGATACGACACTCACAAAGGTGACATACGGAAAATACCCCACTCGGGTCCCGGATGAAGTGGCGTATGGAATCTACGAGTGGTTTAGTTCCCAGTAAAACACTCTCCTCCATATAATAATAACATATACCGATTAACATATATCGAACTTGATCTCCTCATCCGCTTTCTCGCTCAAGTGCTGATTTTAAATTTCCAAAGTACTTTCATCTTGGGAAAAGACCTGCGAAAGTTGTGGCGAAAAGTGTTGTGAAGGCTTAGAAAAATCTTGAATCATCTGGTGAAACCCTCGCTGATGAAACGTGTTGTTGTTCACGCCTACTGCTACCGCATTTTGAGCTCCAAATCGACAAATAATTGTTTGTGAATTACCAAAGATGGTCAAGAAAGGATAAAATGCCTGCATCTTGCCATTTAGGTTGAGACAGTAACATATTAACCATGTCATGTACAACAAAATACTTAACGTACTTTTCACTACCGCTGGGCATGATCTCCTACGTATTCGGAAAGCGTACTACGGCTAGAAATCAGGCCACCTTCGCATGACGGGAAGAACTATCACTTCCGGTCACTGTACTATTCACCTACGTAGTCCTTGCTTAAAGTCCCTAATGTCAATTAGTGTGCGGAGGGTGGAATTGTAACAGTTAACAAGTACACGTAAACTACCAGTGGGAGTTGAAATAAACAACTCAGAGTTAGGGGCCGATTACATGAGCCGGGATGACCCGGTTATGCGGGCTGGCTCGTTTAGCCGAAATCCCGGCAAGTCTGAGAAATACACCAAAAATCAAGTTTGCGATTACATGGAAAAATGTCAGCCCGGTTCACCGAGATCTCGGCATTAAGATGTCGGGTCCCGGCTAACCGGGCTGACATTTTTCCATGTAATCGCGTTCACCGGGACAGCCTGGTTAGCAATTAAGAGCAAAATTGCCAACGGAATAGTTGTTTGTTGCTGTTGTTTTTTTTAATGTTTAAATAAAGGATAAATAAGATAGCAAACCATAAACCGTCCTTGAATTGTAGAATGGTGAACTTTAATAACATTTTAGCGAGACAAACGTCTCTCCACTTCTTGATGTTGTTTTCATCTTTTTTCACATGACACATTCTAAATTTAGTCCAAGCCGGGCTGGCTCACCTCATGTAATACTAGGCTGAAAGACATACCGCCAAACCTTACCAGCCTGGCTGACCGGACTGGCCCGGCTCATGTAATCGGCCTCTTGCTCAAATGTCGAGAGAACGCAGCTTACGGGACGCACGCAATTTGGACTTGGTAACTTGTTTCCAAGACTGAGGTAACAATGTATTAATAAATGATAGTAGAGCCGCGGATTCAAGGTTTCCAGGTTGCTAAGGAAGTCTTCATCGCATCTAGTAATCACAAGATCTAAAGACATTAGTGTGCCCATTAGTGTGACTGGATTAACGTGTTAAACCACATTCAGGCAGCGTTTACACGAACGCGGTTTCAAATTGACACGGTTTCATGACTTGGAAACCGCATCAAAATCGATGTGGTTTGGAAGTGTTTACACGGAACTGTTTTCCCCAGAAAATCTAAGTCGTGATGGTATAAGCGAGCGCTGCACTCACAATTTTAAATTGAAGAAAGGAAATTTCGCGCCAAAATAGTAAACGTGTTCAAATCGATGCGCTTTCGCTGTTTACAAGACAGATGAAACCCCATCGTTTTGAAAACGCTCCACTTTTGGCAGCAGTTTGAAATCGACACGATTTCGGCAACAGTCCCAAAACGCGGGGCCGGGGCCGGGGTTGGGGTCGGGGTCGGGGTCGGGGTGTCTCTCAGTTTTTGGCGTTATTCTCCTGTAATGTTATATTCGAATGTTCGGCATCTTTCCTTCATTTATGATGGAAATTAGTCAAAAAAATATGGAACATACGGAAGCTACGAAAGAGACATCTTTGTTTGTTTTTCGAAATTAAGAGAATTTTTCTGTGTCCTTGTGTGGGCCCATTTCCGTCAGTAGGGCTAACGCTCACATGGTTCATATGGGATAGAAATCTACAACAATTTGCAAAAATGTTGAGACACTTTCATGGAAAAAAGCCTTTTCTAGCTTCCAGTACCCACCGTCTCTAGAATGTAAACCTTTCCCACTTCCCCTCCCCTCTCCCCATTTCAATGTTGACTGTTTAAGTTTCCAACATTTTTTTGTCTTGCTAGCAACACTGATAAGGGGGGAAGGGGGGTTGCAGTGTGAGAGATAATAGGTAAATTAATAGCGCTCCAAGAAGGTGAAGTGTCTCCACTATTTTTGCAACTTGTTGTAGCACTTAACATTACACTGTATTCAGTTAACTCTGTTTAAGAGAATTTCAGACTGAAATTGGAGTTTTTGTGGGGAATATACGCTAACTCCTTGAGACACTGAAGACTGGCTGAGGTCCACATTTTAAAACCACATTTTAATGTTTACTTCGTAAAAACTTCCACAATACAATTAAAACGAAACAGAACATAGCCACAGTTCCACGATAGTCGTCACACAACGTTCTCAGTTGCTTGTTTTCGCAAAATTGTTTTCAATGTTGTTCTGTTTTTTATAGTGATATTGGATTCGAACCCGTGACGTCCGAATAGAATTGACTACCAAGTTAACGTGCGACTCTGGCTTTACTACAATTCGTTTCTAGTAAAGACAGACAACAACATGACATCAACACGAGCAAACGAGCAAATGAAACGTTGCGTGACTGCGTGACGATTATCCTGGTTTTTTTTTTTTCTCAAGAAGTAAACATTGCAATGCTGTTTTAAAGTGTGGAGATCAGCGAGTCTTCAGTGTTTCTGGCAGTTAGCGTATGTCATAAACTCCAATTTCAGCATTTTCGGAAATTATCTTAATTTCGAAAAACAAACTCCGATTTTCGGAAAGACTAAGTCAGATGCTCGCAAAAACCAACTTCGATTTTAAAAACCACACAAAAGCAAATTAAAAAACAAAGTCTGATTTCGAGAAAAAAAACTAACATGTTCCTTAAGAACTTTCGTAGCTTCCGTAAGTTCCTTAATGTTTTTGATTAATTTCCATCATAAATGAAGGACAGATCCCGGAAATTCGAAAACAACAGCACGGGAGAATAACGACAAAAATTGAAACAAAAAAAAAATGGGAAAAAGTAAAGGCACCCCGACCCCGACCCCGGCCCCGGCCCCGGCCCCGCCCCCGCGTTTTGGCTACAACCGTCTCGATCGGTGTCGTGTAAATAGAAGGTATAACCGCATCGAAAACGATGCGGTTACAAATTAAACCGCGTTCGTGTAAACGCTGCCCTAGCAGATTAGCAAATCGCCTTGCCGTGTTATCCAAGGCATCAACAGGAAGATTGAAATCGCCAACGAATAGTAGATACCCAGTAGTGGTTGAAACATAATTTAAGTAGTTCGAAAAGTCGTCAAAAATGACGATATATTAAGACCAGGAGGACGATACAAGCAATTAGGTGAACAAAGATTCCAGAAATCCTCAAAGTCAGTTCGATCTATTCAAAAGAGCTATAATGTTCACAAGGTTGAGTTTAAACCTTAATAACATGGATGAAAAATTACATGTGAAATTATAATGTTGCCATGGCAACTTTTCCTACAGTGACAAAACGGCGTCTTATGATCACAATTTTTCACCCATCATTTTCTCTTGTAATAGCTAATCTAATGGTATACTCGTGAAATTAGGGAATAATTGCAGTTGCGTTTTGTCCAAAATCAAATATTTTCCCTCGCCTAAAGGCTCATACCCTGGGTGCCAGAGGTTTTATTTTTCTTTCGCGAGGAGCTGTTAAAGTGGAGAGGCGAAAAATGAGAACCTCTGGTCACGGCAGTTAAGAATCTCACGTCCATGCAAATTTGGAAATACGATATCTTGCCAAACCGGTTTTCTACAGCGGTGTCAATGTTGTACCCTATTCAAGCCCTTTGGGAAGATGGACACTTTTACAGTTTGTGGATCTTATTACGGTCAAAGTTCATGACAAAGATCACTCCAGAGGGCTCACAAAAGGCACGTGTCAGCGTGGTGGAACTTTCGAGTTTCAAGTTCCAAGTTTCAAGCTTCAAGTTTATCATTTTATACATTCACCTTTCGTACATTTTCCATTGATCCTTACCCGCAAAATAGCCTTTCCAGTGGCTTCTGTCTTTGCCGACGGTGAAAGTTGAATTTATTTTAAAAATTTCGCCGTCAGAAATCCCTACTCTTGGGGCTTCAAAGTGACGATTTCCCGGATCCCGCTTCATAATAACGCTAAATCCCACGCCCCGTCCATGAATGCAATCCCAAATCCCGCTCCCATATTTCTCTGTAATCCCCTATCCCGGGCTCCAAAAAGGGCAAATCCCGGATCCCGAAAAACGGTCTTAAAAACGGCACAAATGATGATGAGAGCTTGAAGAACATCGCCAAGTACTCTCATTGCGCGTTGAAAGCTTAAATAAGAAGGCATAACGTTTGAATTTAACGCTATAAGAGGAAAATTGAGGAGCACATAAGAAGTGGCTGCAGCTAGTACGGCGCATTTCATGTATCAACATACATGTATCTACATTACCTAGAAGAGACGCCCACAAAATTTCGTTGCCAAATTTTATACTGGGAACGTATTGTGATGTGCCCGGAGGAACGCGAGCGCACGAAACGGCTGGTCAATCGAGCCTAATTAAGGAACGGACCATTTTATTTCTGATGAATATGGTGGACTTGTGCAATTTTTCTGTTTTATTTTTTTAATTATTATTAATTAATTAATGAACTAATTTTTATTTATTTTTTGTATGAGACGCAGATTTCTCGGTATGCGAAGGACTTTGAATCTCACCGGATAGTATGGAGAAACGAACATGGAATTCGACCGAACCGGCAACTTCTGCCCCAGAAACTTTGTGTAATAACCAAGCAGAGCTTAATAGGTTGTGTGACCTTCCTATGCAGTTTCGGAAGCTTCTCAACAAATGACAAATGTATAACAGGCAAAGGTAGGGTGCAAACTTACCATAGCAGTATACCTTTCCAAGACAGTGATAAGCTGATGCCAAAGGGAGTTGATAAAGGCTAATAAGAGCTAGAAAAACTACAAAAGAACAAGATTATTTAGGATACTAATCAGGTTGAGAGAATTATTTCTTGATAACCTAAGTGGGTACCTTTAGGGAGATTAATAAAGAAGTGAGTCACGGGAATGTGTGTATCGTAATTATCAACTACGATTTGCTGTATAAGAAAACATCTTCATAGACAAACAAGTTACACCCCTAAAAGACATAGCCATAAAAACTGTGATGAAGGTATCTACAAACTCAGGGTTGTCAAGTGCAGTATGTAGTTGTAGAAATATTTGAGAACTTAATATTTGTTCACATGCCAAAATTTAAGCATGCCAAGAGAGTTTCATAATAAATGCTAAGACCTTTGCTCCCACGCATTTGTTTCGCATTAAAGCATATTTAATTATTACTTGCCCCAGCATTACTTGGTAGATCAAATAAAATATATAAATGTTGTATTTAATACTGTGAATACCCATTCTTTACCATGGAGTCTTAAGCAATTGCATGAAAACTCCTCTCACAAGGTCACTGTCTCTCACACTCCTCATCAGGAAACTAAGCTCTTTAAAAACTCCTAGATTTATCTCTGTTAATAGACGATGAATGTAAAAACTGTAATATATGTAACTGAAAGCTTCTCTTACTTCTCAGCTTGGTCTTTAGATTAGAAATCATTTTAAATAGTTATAAACACGATTTCTTGGTACTTTTACAGTAAATTATACTATATTCTATTTTTTTTTTATCTACTGTGTCTGTATGATGTATATTATGTATAGTTAAATGTATTAACTATTTTTAAATTAGTAATACTTTCTAAAGTGTCCCAAATTAGTTTGTTAGCTAATACCATAGACAAATAAAGTCATTCATTCATTCATTCATTCATTCAATCAATCAATCAATTAATCATGCATTCACTCACTCACTCATTCACTCATTCACTCATTCATTCATTCATTCATTCATTCTCGCTCGTGTTGATGGAGGATTTAAATCATAAGCGACCTTATAACAACATTTCGGCTACTTTAAGGGAAGGTACGTTTTTAATTGGGGGTGGGGGGTGGGCCGGGGCTTCGGAGGGGAGGGTCCTTAGTAATTTTTTTACAAATTGGGGAGGGTCAAACCTGTTTTATTCTCAACCTGGGGAGGGTAATAGTTTTTTTTGGCAAGAAAAAAATTAGTCCATGTCGCTTCTATTTTGTATATACAAGCAAAGCTACCAGTCGAGATTAATCTAAATTATTTTAAAGGTGTCGAAAAATTTACTTATCAAAAAACTATCTTCTCCCAATTAACATAATTGTCTCTCTCGACCCGTGCCCGCTTTCGCCCATATTTTGATGTTTCCGCGCGGGGTTCTGGTATAAAATCAGTCTCCGGTGAGGATTCGTCACTTAAGCTACTCAAACTTGAACCGACAACTCGATCTATCACTATATTCGCCCTTTGGGTTCGGGAACCACCCTAGGTCTTTATCTTTCCACTTTTCTGGACCTGTGCTTTCACTTGTTCCCGCAGCCGATGTGCCATCAACTGAGTCAGAGGAGTAGCGGGCATCCTTTTTAGAATGGCGAGTCGGCAAACGGCCACAATAGCCACAAGTTGCTCCATCAGACCTCATGAAATCCTCGCATTCACCACAAGCACATTTCCCTCTTTCTACTCCTCGTACATCCTTGCCCATTTTCAAGTTTTCACCGCACAATCACACGCCACGCAATTAACTACTTTGTGCGCAGATGAACATGGTGATATGAGTAACACTTCCAGTTTGTCATTTCCACTTCCGGTTATTTTTGTCTTGGATAGGTTGAGGGGGGTGGGGGAAGGTCAGATGTTTTTGTTTGGGTATTTTTGAAGGGTCATGCATTAATCCATTCCAGGAAGTGGGAGGGCTACGTCTTTTTTGGAAAAAAAATTCTAAAATACCCCGGCCCACCCCCACCAATAAAAAACGTACCTTCCCTAAACTCAATTTGCTCTTAAAAAACACGGATCCCTTTGAGTAGCAATAATCATCAAACTCTCAACATAATTTTTCATTCTATGTCCACACCTCGAATTTGATTTAAAACTCCGCCTTAACTTCGGAGATGTTTTCAAGTCGCTTCTCGGTGTTTGGATATCTGATGACCCACTCGTTTTCGTGTTTGATGTATTACTTAAGGACTCAAGGTCAAGAATCAGTACCCGACCTATCAAATCGAACAAAACCGAACAAAAAACCAATCGAACTCCAATCGTTCGATTGGGTTCGGCAATCGAACAAAATCGAACACCTATTTTGCTGTGAGTTCGATTTTCGAACCAATCGAACCAATATAATCGAACAAAATCGAACTAATCCAATGCAATTGTCTCTTGACGCCTCAAACTGAGTAAAACACGTGGAATATAATCATTGTCACCTTTTATTGAATAACCAGGAACTGAACATCATACTGCATTTCAGTCCTGGGTTTCAGTGCTCAGCAAAAGCCGCGTAAAAAGGGAAGGGAGTTAGCGGTGATTTCACTTTCACCTTCGGAATTTTCGAATACCACGTGCCTATCATGCGATGCGGCGTTCGTTAATCGAACGTTCGATTATACCAATCGTTCGGTAATCGAACGTTCGATTGGGTTCGATTACCAATCGTTCGGTAATCGAACGTTCGATTGTGTTCGATTGGCAAAATTTTATTGTGAGTTCGATTATGTTCGATTGAGTTTGGCAATCGAACGATTGGTGTTCGATTGGGTTCGATTGCCGAACTGTTCGATTGGATAAAGAGTGAATGAAGGGGTAGTTTCTATTGAAACTGTGGTGGCGGATTCGCTCTGACGAAGGGCTAACGCTCGAAACGTCAGCTTTTAGAATCTCTGTACGGTGGCCAATTTACATTATCAACTCCGTTGATAAAACCAAATTTTTGTGTTCGATTGGATAGGTCGGGTGAGTATTCACAAATTATCCTTAGTCAACATGATATTTTCACATCGATTTCACGTCGCTTGTAAGATTTTGATGTACTTTTCCCTGGTAATGTTCTTTACCATATTTATTTTCCATTTTCTGACTCCACGAAGGTATAATATTAATTTTTGTCTAAGAATCGAACCAGAAACCATTTGCGTCGAATTATCTCCCCGGTCCCGCGGACCTGTAGCCTGCGAACGCAGAAGTACTTCCGGGAGAGAAACGACCGCCGGAAATACGTCTGCGTTGACTTCGCAGGCTAGCCGACCTGTTTCATATCGTCAATCATGATTATTTGTTTTGGCCTTGGCCCGTCAGTTACGGTATTATCAAAATTTAGAATGGAAGTCCCGCCAAATAATGGCCAATCAGATTGAGTGTGATAATCACAACGCGTCTCATTGGTTCGTAACCAAGAGCCGCATGAGGGATTGCTCGGGCTAAATACAAACCATGGCACAAATTTAACAGCAGCCGTTCTTAAATAAGATAACACCGTAAACTGATGGGCCTCATTCCATTCCAGATCGAGACTCCTGGTTCCCCTAACCTGCGATCAGGCGTACTTTTCTTGGTGCCAGCAATGTCACCTCAGAGAAAACTCTGAAAACTTAGATTGACTCATTATTTAGAAAAGCTTCGTAAGTGCTGCTTCACTTTGTAGTTGTTCATGCTAACGCCAAGGCTCGGAAGGAATAGGATCTAGTAAAATTCTTCCTTAGTCAATCAGTCGCCAGAGTCACGTCTGAAACCAGTAAACCTACTCTGCTGTGCTGCAACACTGGAATCGTGTTATGAAGAGCGATGCAGCGTTTCTTTTCAATTTGAGATCATTTTACATTTTGACCTTGATATGGTTGTAACATCACTTACCCAACATACTCAGCCCCGCAATTATCATTTCTTGGCGAGGATCGAGGAGAACTCTGTTTCAGAATGACTTCACAATAAAACGATACCGGCTTTATAAGCTTTAAGGAAGATTAAACCGAGTTGAAGGGCCTTGACGTCACGGCCCGAGCACAATAAAGTTCACGGGAGTTGCATACAAGTTATAAAATTACGACGCTTAGACCTACTTGTTCGGGAGGGCGAGATTCCTGCAGTTAAGCTTACAACGCAATCCCTCCGTACGGGATCGCGTGATGGGACAGAAACAGTGTATGTGCCTTGAATTTAAATTAGCTGTCTAAACGTGACCCGGTGTCACAGTCTCGTGATATCTTCTGATGCATATTTACGCCTTACGCCCACAGACTGATAAATACACAATTTTATGCCTTTCTCTCCGAGGTACCCTTCTCCTAACTCCCTTCTTATTATATTTTCCACAAACAGTATCAGTTAGGCTTTGCCATTCTTGCCTACAGTTAACTGAACCAATACCATTCAGATTCATCAATAAATACCGCAACATCACGACTTTCCGCCGGTTTGTTGCATAGGGTGTACGCTAAAACACAAGGAGAGCAACGTGAGGCTCTTTTCAACCAGTATCTCTGAAAAAAAAATACAAAATTTTATTCTTTGAAAAGGATGGCAGTTATGAAGCTTTAAAATTTGTAAACAAGAATATCTTCAATATAGATAATTTATACAAAAACTCGGCAGTATGGTTTTATATGAGGATTACTACCTACCCTTCTATAACCCCTTTTATATAAGGCTATTGTAATGCATGTTACAAAGAAATAAATAGATAAATAAATAAATAAATAAACTAACGAGGCTTTTACAGCGAAAACCTTCATTTTCAGGAATCAGTTTTTGCCGCTTTCAAGAAGATAATTTTTAAATTGCAAATATACAGGAAAGCCGTAAAAAAAATAAAAGGTGATGTCACTTTAAACATCCTTGTTAATTACTGACATAAGTAGGTATGCATTTCCGTATTGCGTAATTAGCAACTTCCCATGACATCACATCACCTAATTGAAACTCTTATCTATTGTACCGTATTGTAACTCTCATCTGACCGCATGATCAAGCAGACTTCAGGAAACTATTCTTTACTGCTATCAAAAGGTTAAACAAATCTACTGCTTGTTTTGCGAACAAGGGTAAGTTGAGTTTATTATGTGTTTTGTTGTGTTTTGACTTTTTGCTTTCATTCAAAATTAACTTTAGCATAGAACTGAAGAGGATGGGACGCCCTATCATAGTTAATGCATGGAGATGGCTATGAAACTCGACGAGTTCCTTTGTTTCATGTTTTTGTCCGTATTTTTGGCCTTGACCCTGCACAAAACACACCTTTTTTCGAGAAGATAACCAATCAAATCCATCGATTAAACTAGTAATAGCTATCGCTAAGTGCCAACGAAACAGTTAATATAATACATAGTTTGCAGATTTGTATCAGAGTTCCAAAATACCCAACAGTAGTCGTTTTTTTTTTTCGAAAGTACTGCAACTCAACTTATTTAGTTAGCAATAATACAATAATAGAAATTGCACACTTTGTATCTCCAACAGCAATGCAGATGTCAACGTGTTTTGCAATAATATGGAAAGTACTGCAGTAATTTTTGAACGGCCGTAATTTTAACAGAAATATACTATAATTAACTTGAATAAAATCAATGCCACGTAAAATAATCGCCAAAGCGTTTTCAGACTTTTCAGTGTGCAACATGTAACAGGGAATCTTTGAACTCTTTCGCACATGAAAGTTATTTCACTTGTAGAATTTTCATTTTGCAAGATACGGCCATGAATTGCAAGTCAAATTGATGGCTTAATTGTGCACTTTGCAGACAACATATTTTCTTTGAAAATTAAATTAAATTGTTCACGACTCAATGGTTACAAAACGAAAAACAAACTGCTCTACTCGCCGGCCGAAATCAGAAATTGACGGCCGATAAGGACACGTACGCCGGTTTAGTTTTGAGCTCGTTCACTCAATATAGAACACGATGGTTCGAAAATAAACATCGAAGAACACTCAAAAGCAAGTGTACACAACACAATGGTCAGGGAAATGGGAAAAAAAATGTTTTCACTCACCTCCAAACACAAGATCATTATTAGTGGCGCGCGTCATGCAAGTTTGGCTATTCACATGACACATCAAAACACCCGTTTTCATTGGTCCCTACTAAATCTCCAGGGAATCTTACATTACACTACGTAGCCTTGCATTACACTTTTCACAACACGATCGCGAATTTTTCTGCCTGCTGCAATACTTCGCGCGGCATTAAGCTGGCCGCCTCGCAAGCCTCGCGTCTTCGCTCGGCTTGCTCGTTGGCAATTATGCGCCACTAATTTGCAAACCCGTGCGAAGCGCAAACAAAAGATTGTGCAGGGTCACGGTCAATTGAACATCGATTGCGACAACATTGTTGTCGCTTTTGAAGGTTCTAAGGTTTCATAACCAGTCCCTCGATTAACTATGGCCCGATCTAGGTATTGCCTGTTTCCTAATTCGAGCGAGTCTCTCCGTATACACTCGTTTTATTGAACTTTTCGGTTATCATTTAATATATGATGAAGAAAATCATGTTAAAAAGGCTACTGCCTGCAAATAGAAGTGATCAAATGAAGCAAGCTTGCCTGAAAAGTTGCATATTTTATTAACTTAAACAAAATGCTCAAAATGTATTCTTGCTATCAATTTTAACGATTAAAGGTGAATTCATCATTTGATAAATACTACACATGGGGAGGAAGCGTGAAAAATCTATGTGAGTCTCTATATAGTCTCTCCGTATACACTCGTTTTATTGAACTTTTCGGTTATCATATAATATATGATAAGAAAATCATGTTTAAAAGGCTACTGCCTGCAAATAGAAGTGATCAAATGAAGCAAGCTTGCCTGAAAAGTTGCATATTTTATTAACTTAAACAAAATGCTCAAAATGTATTCTTGCTATCAATTTTAACGATTAAAGGTGAATTCATCATTTGATAAATACTACACATGGGGAGGAAGCGTGAAAAATCTATATGAAAGAAAGAAGAACAAAAGAGAAGACACAGGGAAAAACACATCTTCCGTGTTTAGGGACGAGTTCCCTTTCTGTAGTTTTACTAATTGCTCTTCCCCCAGTAGCAATGCAATTTATCATTAATCCAGTAATTATTTTTATCAAGTGAAGCTGTGATCCTCACAGTCATGAACGCAGTCAGTTTAGCAAATGCGCAGAGAGGCCTGACAAATTCAGGGCTTCAACGGGGCTTAAGCCCGGGACCAGCAACGCTCAAACCAACTGAGCTATGAAGCCACTGATGTTGGGAGCTGGTCATTTGTGGGTTCTAATGTTCCCGTGCTGAATGAACGAACGAACGAATGAAATAATGTATGAAATGGATCTTATATTGAACTGCAGATATGAAACTGCGAGGATCATAGCTTCACTTGATTTCGTATCCGCCGTCCAATATATGATAACTGTGTTTCTTTATATTAAGAAAATAAAAAACGCGCCGAGTGCATTGTTGAGTTATATAAACACACTGGAATTTTTAAGAGCACGAGAAAAGTTCTAGAGAAGCATGAGACGAAGGCGAGTACAATTCAGTGTTGACAGAGATTCTGACATATTTCAACGATCACATTTATAGGCTGAACTGAAGACGGCGGGAGTAAAGATTGTCAGTCAAATGAAAAATGTTGTGAAAGAGATTATTATGCATGTAATTTCAGTTTAAGTTGTTGATTAAAATTGTTAGTTATTGTTTCCGAGGCTTGTTTGTTTACTGCTGTCAGCGTAGAGGTGTTTGATCTGTTTGCATGATCACTGTAAACTGTACATATTAATTACGATTCAGGAGTACCCAACGAACACTTTTTCTGAATTCATCTGTTATTGACTTACACGATATGTGGGCATCCATTAAGACATTTTTGGTCAATATTTAACTACCCTGGGAAATAAATATCCGCTCTTCAGAGCCAGCTAGAGCCAGTTTTATAGCAGGAGCAACGTGCACACCTTTTCTTCTTTCGGAATAGCGGTATTCAGTGGTAGAATCTGATTTCTTTTAAGTCTTTCACTGTCGCGCGATCGATTTTTCGTCCGTGGCTTCGTGCACAATTGATTTGGGCAGATCTCCGAGTTAATTAAAATGTTGCTGGATGTTGTCATACGTCGATTAAGGTGGTTTTTCAGCTGAGGCCGTGCTGTCAAGTCTGCTTAGGTAAGCGTTATTAACGTCCTCTCCTTCACCAGTTCCTAAATTTTAACTACCAGTTACAATTAGCAACGTGTGTGGAGGATTTATTAAATCACCATAGATTGAAATCGGAGGGTAGATAACAAATACTGTGCATGTCGTAATCTGTAGGGATAAATATGCATGCTATTGTTATTTCCTATTTTTCTGAGCCTTTTGATTTCGCTGGTTTTTCAGGAAAAATTACCCATTTTTTGTGCTTGTGGCTGGAGAAAAATGTAGTAAGCTTGTCCTTCATGTTGATTTAAAATCAACAATTTTGAACCTCTCAATGATGACTTCAATTAAGCATTTCCGTTACTTTTCCTATTCACATGCAATTGCTGCTATTTTGTTCTTACTTTTAGGTTAAAAAAACCTGATTTTCTCATTTTCTGACCATTTTACCCACTTAACACCCTATAAATAGCAATTTGTTGAAATTATACATTATGTGGAGGGGAAACCTCTGCAACACAGCATGCTGAAACACTGTAAGGAAGATTTTGTTTACCTATTGTCATTTAAGTGCCAACCAGAGGCTCACTGGCTGTTGAAACAAAGGGTCTTTTGTTTCGGTGGTTGGCACATCAATGTTTGTCAACAGATATCTTCCCTATATATAGGTGAACTTCTAATTCGCATTAGCTCTGAACTACCAAGTATTTATTAACTTTAAATTGAAAGAAATCTAAATATCTTCAATCCTCATCAGAAAGTAAATTTCAACTTACTTCGTTCATTAACTTTAGCTGGTTAATGCCTTCAACAAGTTTCAATCTTAAGATACTTGGGTATGATGTCTATATTGGCCATCACCTTTCCTGGCATGATCATATTCATTATACTGTATTTGTAACAAAGTTAGTAAATGTACTAACGTCATAATTAAGGTTAAGCATTGTCAGTAAACATTGTCTAATCAATATCTATTCTTCGCTTATTTACCCACATTTACTATATGGATGCATATTGCGGGGTAGTAATTATGAAAACCCATTGTCACAGCTTATAAAATTGCAAAATAAAGTTATTAGAATCATCAATTATGTACGGTCCCTACCCCACATTATGTTTCCTTAGGTCTATTGAAATTTCACGATATTGCTAAAATGTAGACATTTATTTATGCATGATTATGTTTGTGGCGATGGGCCATGTATTTTTTTTCCATATTACTGGTTTATGAGCAACATAATTATTCAACTCAGGATGCATCTTTGCAGCATTTATTTCTGAGTTCATTCTATAACCAATGTAAGAAAATTCTGCCTATCCATTATTGGAAAATACTTTTGGAATGATCTTCCTCTTCATAATCGAAGCAGTACATCTAAAATCCTATTTAAAAAAAGCAATTTTTGAACACTATTTTGCTTAGTACTGATTTCATTACTCGCTGGTATGTACTCCAGTATTTCTTGTTTAACAGTCTAAATATTGCAACTGAATGGATATCCTGTTCTGTGGTAATTAAAGATTATTATTCTCTGTGGTAATTAAAGATTATTATTCTTTGTCTGAGATAGTTGGTAACTTGAATGTATTCACATTATGGAGTACATGTACATTCACAAATGTTTTACCTGGTTATGTCATTTTGGAATGAATTTATATATGAATCCGTGTCAATCTCCTTTTTAGTATAGTTGACTATATACCATTTATTTTTATTGGTTGTATAGTGCATATAATTACGTTATCTATAATAATTTCGTTTTTTTTTCCCTCTCCTGAAGCAGTTTTTTGTAAACTTTGTACCAAGAAAACGTGTAAGTGCATTGTAAATAAAATAAATAAATAAATAATTTAACTACGAATCAGTGTCAATCTCCACTGTTTTGCGCAACATTTGTATTTGATGTATCCACAATGACTGGATAGCACTGAGGTGACGTCGTATGATTGTTCTTCCAACAAACAACTAGCTCGAAGTAACAGATTTCTATAGGACTATAGGCTCACTTTGCTGGTCGCTTGCGCGCGCCTTGCCACTTTTTAATTTAAACTGTTTAA
>OX421455.1:26786351-26791351 GCA_949126865.1 Montipora capitata | reverse complement strand
GTCTTCTCGGAAATGTCACGCAATGACGTGACAGTGGAAATAGACAATCGTTTTGAGACCTTCGCAGCGATTTTACTCTTTTGAATGCTCAGGGACCCCCATTTTTCTTTCTGTAGATCACTTCCTTTCCTGATTTTGTCCATTTTAACAAAAAACCAAAAAATGTGTACTTGAGAAGTTATAAATCTTTCGCCTTTTATGCTTTCGTGCGAGCGAAGTTTTCTTTCTTAGACTATTATGTATCGTCTTTCAAGGTCTATTTCACCTCAGAAAAAGACATGAGCTCCAAAATTTTTATTTAATTGTATTAGTTATGTTGAATTGAGTACGTTTACCTGATCTAAATTTCACTAATGTAGCTTTTTTTATTGCTGACATTTGTAAACTAAGATCGTCTTCAAATAACGCAAGCTTCTAAAAATGTACCTTATCTCGAAAACAAGAAAGGTGATCCCCATTTTTTTTTTTGTTTTTTTGGCAAAAGTAGATCGTTACCTTTCTGCACGGCAAGTTTTAAAAAAATCGGTACGTGGGAACATTTTAGGCTCGAACGTCCTTAAGTTCATTTTTTGCAGCGACTTTCGCGAACTGTTGACTACCTTCCCATTTGCTCGCGCGTAAAATGGTAAATGGGGTTTACCTGGATCAGAAGCCGTTTTCGTTTTGAAATTTGGTCAACAGGAACCTTTATCCATTTAACTTAGGAAATTAGCAGTCGTGGTTTCGTTTGAAAATAGCGCGTTCTCCAATTGTGAAGACGGTTCTGTAAAATGTAATCCTAACAAAGAGGAAGTAAAGGAGGTAAGAGAGTACATCCTCTCTACACGCTCTGTATCGGGGATAATTCGTCTTAGGTTATTTTTGGCTCAGTTCCAAGTCTCAGAAGTCCCACGTGGGCAGGTAAATAGCCAATCACATACAGAGATCAACTGTGACTCGCGTGAGGGCGAAGTCGGGATCCAACGAGGCCAACGAGGAGATCACCTGGAAGGCGATTGAAGCTAGCCCTCCTTTCGAAAAGCACTAAGGATCAGAGAATTCCTCACAATTGCAGTAACGGAAAAAGCAATGTTCCACACTGCAAGACATATCAAATGGTTGTTCACACCTAGAGTCGATTCTCCCGAACAAAACACTGAAGGATCAATCACTTGACCCATCACAATGGCCGCTACAGCGTCGTCTAGTCTAGCACATTTAATATCTTTCAAATCCGCCTGTTTGTCAATTTCCTGTGCTCATAACCCCCTACCGCGTCAAATACCTTACATTTTGTTTGGTTTGATGATGTCAATTAATGTCATTAATCAATTAATGGTTATAAACGTATATTTGTCATTTAAAAAAAACGTTCTGGTGATTGCTTTGTGTTAATCATCAGGTAGGTGATGGGCGCAATCATTAGTCAACCCCTTTTCCGTTTGTTTGGGTTTTTTAACACAGGCATTCAACGGAAAACGTCTTTTGTTAAATTTCGGCTGCATTTTTCTTCTTCTTCTTTTTTTGTGTTCAGTCACAAATCGAGATCAACCGTTAACTTAAGTGCATACGTGGCATGCATATGGTTTTGTAATGACTGTTTCATTGAACGAAAGTGGCGTCTAATACGCTGAAGCCACATACAAATGCACACACCAATTCGCGCACTAAGAGATGCCGAGAATTTTTGCAACGGCTCGGTCCACGAAGAGATCACTCTACGAGCGGACATTTATGAGTGAACCTAACGAGAATAATTGACATTATTTGAACCCAAATGATAAATAATAAGCTAGCCCACATCTCTGGCTGTATTTCTTTTTCTTTGTTTCTCATTTGACCAACTGGGACATCAGGAAACTTTTAAGTTCCCTGATGTCCCAGATCACGCAGATACGCGAGATACGCGTTTAGTTTTTTTTTTCTTTTTGTTTGTTTGTTTTGTTTTGCGAATGCGCGTTCGGACGGTGTCCCACTCATTCATAATGTGTTAACTATAAAGCAATTGCACTGATACCGCACGAGAGCAAGATGAGATAGCACGGCGCATGCCCGAGTCATTATTCAAAGCATGTGGATGTGTCAGAATGTCATAATAGACCGGGTTAGGGTGCTAACCAAAGATCTCACCAGCAATGGGTGGCCTGGGTGGGCATGTGATCTCCTGCCTCCCTGGTCATGTGATAGAATCTCAATCAAACTTCAACTTACAGGTAAGTCTTGTTTAATTTTCCAGTTCTATCATATGACCGGAGGCTAGGAGATCCCATGAGACTTTAAAACTCTGACACAACCACATCAAAAACAATTTAGCCCTACATGGGTATGTATAACAGCATAATTGAGTTTTTATTCAAGCCAACAAATCAATCTAATGACGATTGTCCCGTTTATCCCATAATAGTCAGTAAACTAATAACTTTATTTATATAGCGCTCATATCCATGTATCGCTGTCCATGGCGCTTTACAATTTACAATTTACAGTAATTTCAATAAAAACGATTTAAAAACACTAAATTCTATGGAATATTATTATACAATAAATATCATTAATTCTAAAAACGATCTATAAAAATATTCTTATTATTTCAAACAACAATTATTGAAATGATAATGGTAAAATCGAATGATGAAAGAAATATCAAACCAGGCGATAAAACAAAAATGATTAAAAAGAAACAAATAACTAATTAAATTTCTTATTATCAAGAAATAATGTAAAAAGAAACGTTTTGAGTCTACTTTTAAAACTAGCAACTGAGGAGCAAGAACGAATATTCAAAGGTAACCTATTCCAAAGTCTCGGAGCAGCGAAAGAAAACGACCGAAAACCATAAGTGGTGAGCTTAGCTCTAGGTTCAACAAGAAGTTTATTTGTAACAGAGCGAAGAGAGTAGCAAGAGGAACGATAAGAAAGAAGATCAGACAGATAGCAAGGAGCCAGACCATTTAAGGCCTTATAAGTGAGCAGAAGCAACTTGAAGATAACCCTATAGTATACAGGAAGCCAATGAAGATCAATCAACACAGGGGTGATGTGATCAAACTTCCCTGTAAAAGTAACAACACGAGCAGCGGAATTCTGAACGTGCTGTAGCCTGTCAACAAGATATTTAGGGAGCCCATAAAGAAGAGCATTACAGTAATCGAGTCTGGAAGAAATGAAAGCGTGAACAATAGTGTGAGCAGCATTAGTAGTAAGATATTTTCTAATAGAAGACAGATTTCTTAAGTGAAAGTAGGACGACTTGCAAATCTTGCTGACTTGAAGTTCCCTAGTCATGCATTCATCGAAAACTATTCCCAAATTAACAGCAGAAGTACAAGGGACAATAGTTTCACCACAAATTACGATCTCATCTAATGGAGGGCGACTAAGAAACCTAGAGTGGATGCACATCAGCTCTGTCTTATCATGATTTAGCTTCAAACCATTAGCAAGCATCCAAGATGAAATGTCAGTGAGACATTGCTCCAAAGACTGTCTCGATTGTGCAAGCTGTTGGTTACCCTTAAACGACAAATACAACTGAGAATCGTCAGCGTAAAAATGATAACTAACATTATGACGCTTAACAACGTCAGCTAATGGAGAAGTATAGAGCAAGTAAAGAAGAGGCCCTAGTACTGAGCCCTGTGGCACACCAACATCAAGGTTGACAAGGCATGAGGAAGACTCATTGATACCAACGAATTGCTTCCTATTCGTGAGGTACGAACTAAACCAGCTTAGAACAACATCCCTGACACCAAAACGATTAGCAAGTCTATCAAGCAAGACATCATGAACAACTGTATCAAACGCAGCTGACATATCAAGGAAAATCAGAATGACACAGTTGCCAGCATCAACAGATTGAAGGATGTCGTTGTGGATACGTACCAAAGCCGTTTCAGTGCTGTGCATAGCTTTATACGCCGACTGAAACAAATCATGAAGATCATGTTCAGCAAGATAACAATTAAGCTGATATGCAACAGCCTTTTCAATCAGTTTAGATAAAAACTGAAGATTTGAAACAGGACGGAAATTTGAAAAAACTTCATGATCAGCATTAGCTTTTTTAAGAATAGGAGTGAGTTTGGCCACTTTAAGAGAATCAGGAAACACACCTTTAGACAGAGAAAGGTTGATAATTCTCACCAAAGTAGGTAAAAAAGAATCCAGACACTTTAACAAAAGAGAGGCAGGAATTGGATCAAGACTGCACGATTTCGCTGACGACCCTATTAGGCGTGAAACATCATCTTCGCTCACTGCCTTAAAACAACAAAAATCAGATGAGCAGGTGATAATATCTAATTGCGATAGAACTGTGTCAGGAACAGCTGAAAAAACCCTGTCTAATGCCCTTTATTTTATCAGTGAAAAACTGAATAAAAGAATTAGCCAGGCAAGTATCATCGGAACTAGGAGGATACTGTGGGCTCTGTTTAGGATAGAGCAAATTAGAAACAGTTTTGAAAAGAGAGTGTTGGTCATTCTCATTATCAGCAACTACACTGTTAAAATACTGCTGTTTAGATAAAAACAGCATCTTGTTTACCACAGCACATTGCTTAGAAAATTTCTGCTTGTCAGAAGGAAGTCCAGTGGACCTCCATCGACGTTCGTACCTTCGCCTAACTTTCTTCTGGAGGTCAATTTCAGGCGTGTACCAAGGCGCTTTTTTAACACGAACAGTAACAGCTCTACGCTTCAGTGGAGCATGCGTGTTGAGTGTAGAGGCAAGCACCTCATGATAGTGTGAAACCAGCTTAGATATGTCAGAATTATCAACACAAGCGAGAGAGACACTGATATCACGCTTGAAAGAATCAAGGCAGAGAGATTTTAGATTTCTAAAATTGACAAATTTCGTCTTACTAAGAGGCTTAACAAGATTGAGATGGCAGAGAACAGGAGAATGATCAGAGATGACTATATCAGATGTACATACATCAGATACAAACAAGTCGTCAGAGCGAGTGATCATAAGATCAAGGGTGTAACGACCATTATACGTAGGACAGAGAACG
>OX421455.1:26761351-26776351 GCA_949126865.1 Montipora capitata | reverse complement strand
ACTTGCTCTACGTTTCCCAGTTTGGCTTCAGAAAGTCTCGTTCTTGCGAGCTTGCTGTTACTGATCTTATCGATCGCCTTCTCAAAAATATGGACACCAGAGTCCTGAATGGGCCCTTGTTAGTCGATCTTAAAAAGGCGTTTGATCTCTTAAATCATAGCATTTTTCTTTCAAAACTTCAAATATAGGCAGTTCATCTTCCACTGTTCAGTGGTTTGCTTCTTATCTCTCCGACCGTTTTCAACGTACTAACTTTAACGGTACACTACCTGAACCTCTGCCTGTATCTATCGGTGTTCCACAAGGAAGCATTCTTGGTCCTCTCTTCTTTCTATTATTCATAAATGACCTCCCTATATTTCTCCCACAGAACACTACTCTCAATATGTAGGCTGATGATACTTTCATAACTCAATCTAGCTCTACTATCCACGAGTTAAATGCTCGCCTTAATCGTGACGCTTCTAGCGTGTTTGCATGGGCTAATTTAAACGACATGGCCCTCAACACGTCTAAAACTAAATCTATCTTGATTACGCCTCAACAGAAATTTCATCGTCTAAATGATCATTCTCTTAATGTCATTATTAATGGGAAGTTAATTGAACAACCTCCCCCGCAAAATATACGACTTGTTCATTGCATCGATTCCCAGGTTCTGATTAGACTATATCAAGGTAACATGTAAGATATCATAGTGGTCGGCACACTGATTTTGGTTAAATGAAGATAACCTCGCAGGCTTCGCGCGTGATTGAGCGTAAAGGAGCGGACGTTTCCTACTTTGCTTTGTTTAAACATCCAAGAAAAGGTCCATATCTTCATATGTCTCTTTTCTGAGTGGTCCTACTTCTAGGTCTTACTGGCCGGACGGTTGAAATTTTGTTTTGTAAACAGAAACTATAATTGCTACCCGATTCTGGCGACAGAAGGCTTCTTTGCTTTTAATGCGTTGATAAATGACCTATTGACTATTTGTGCAAAAAGTTAAGAGCATTTTACAATGGCATCCAACGAGCAAATTAAGCCAAAAGCCAGACCTTCATTTCAGAAATTGCTAGCTGAACGTTACCCTCTAAGAACTTCCCAGCTAACAATTTGCTCATCCGAAACTACTAGGTGACCTATTTAAGTGCCAAAAATTGAAAAATATCCCTTCCGAAGACGTAATGGACTACTTTTCCCTCTTCTAGGTGATGTTTCAGTAAATAAATCTATAGCTGTTTGGCAACGTAGAAACGAAATTCTTAGAACAGTTTGACTCTCCTGAACACATATTTCACCGAAGATTATCGTCGGGTGCCCTGATTTTAGAATTTCTTACCAAGTAGTCATGTTTAAAATAGCAAAACATCTTAAATTGTCAGTGTTAAAAAAACTGCACTTAAGCCTCAAGCCTTTAGAATAAACATTGGGAACTCCATTTTTGGTAGGACATTCCCTTATCCATCTCAAACAAGCCATCTAAGCTTAAATTTAGTTTTAAAATTATCGAAAAGTCAAAAATTTTAAATAATTGAGTTGTTATGCTCTTGCACTTAAGCCTCGAGCCCTTTAGAATAAACATTGGGAACTTCTGCCCAACAGTGATTGGTCGCCATTTTTGGTAGGACATTCCCTTATCCATTACAAACAAGCCATCTAACCTTTTATTTAAATAAGCACTTTAAAGATCGTTTATTACAGGACTAAGCGTCTGATTACAATATATCTCGGCTAACATGCAATTTCAATCATAAATACTTGGCAATAAATTTTAAAATGCCCTCAACAACAGGAAGTTGAGCAAAAAATGTGGTTGGTTCTTTTTTTAATCTTTTCTTTTTTTAATCAATTGGTTATTTACCAAGGCATTAAAAAAGAAGCGTTCTGTCTGCTGAATTGGGTAGAAATTGAATCGGTTCCGGCTAACAAGACAAAACATCAATTTAAATTATGTCACTGAAAGAAATTTAAATAAACATTTATTTCAATATGGAACACTGAACGGACGATTAAAATAAAGATTTGCGGCAAAAAAATGTAGCTTTTTTTTTAACTTTTAAACAGATAAAAATATGAAATTTTATTCCATGGAAAAATTACGTGAACAGGCGTTCGAGCGTTCACTACAGCATTTAAATAGGTCAGTAAAACCTGAAATAAGTCGAATCTCTCCGTCGTTTACGAAGCAGAGCAAAAAACGTATTTTCTATAGTTATAAAAGAGAATTTTAGTCTAGTTTTATAAATACAAGAAAAGATTCGTACAACTTGCATTTTGCATCTGAAGCACTTTCTTGCTTACTTTCATTTCAGTGACTTTATAAAAACAAACCATATCGTTCAATGAGTCACCTAGGAGCTCGAGTCTCCTTCAATATTAAAATTAAGAAGACTTTTTCAATATTTCAAGTTGTTAAGAATTAACATTGAAGCTGAGGACCATAGTCTTGCTATATTACACGGAAACGGAACGACATTCATATTTTCAATCCATCATTTCAGCTCGCCCCTCTGGGTGTTGAGTTAAATCGTAACCCGGAACTAGAATTAATGAAAAACACTGCATAGTCATTTCGTAAACAACACAGTCCTCTCAACATGTTTTTCAATCCTTGTCTCACTTCTTTGATCTTCCAGCAGTAGAGAACTGGGTTTAACGATGAATTGAAATACAGCAGAGTTATGAAGGTCTCCATAACAAAAAAATAAAGACTTGGTGATTGTCTCATCAGAATTTTAGGACGCGCGAATGGTGCCCCGATCATATACGGCAAATAACAAAGCACCAATGACAGCTGCACCCAAAATGCACTGTACACTGTCTTCCTGTATCGTGTTATAATCAGCGAAATTGTATGATTTGATGAAGCCTGAGAAATACCTCGAACTTGACTTTCATGTTGACGCAGCTTGGTAAAGATTCCGGTGTAACAGTAGATGGGTACTATCACACAAAGTAGTATGGTCGTGACTTCAAATATTTCATATGCAATCTGCTTGTAAAACCTAAACGCAATGCTGAAACTTGGAAAAACCCACAAGGCGATCATGGTTACATATACTCGCTTGAGAGTTACAACTTGTCTGTACCTGAGTCCTAGCAAAAGAGCCAGATATCTGTCCAAGCTTATGGCGGCTATTGTCAGCAACGACACTGAGACCAACGCAGCACTCATTAGAGTGCATACACGAAAGGTGTACTGACATAATTGCCATCGTTGGTGTATTAAAGACAACAAGTAAGTAGCAAAAAGAGGTTGAAGGAGGCCAACGAAGAGATCACTTGCTGCCAGACTGCGTAGCAATACTTTGGAAGGCGGATGAATCAAGGTTTCCTTTTGAAGAGCGAAGAGGATCAGAGAATTCCCAACAATTGCAGTGATGGAAAGAATACAGTTCAACACTGCAAGACATATTAAATGGTTGTTCATTCCTACAGTCAATTCCACCGAACAAAACACTGAATAATTAAATACGCCAGTCATCGTTATTTTTACCACCGAACAACCCTGCCACTGCTCCGTCGACTGGTCTTTGTCGAGCACACTCATAAACCTGAGTTTTTTTTGGGCTCATTAGCATTCGGCGACAGTTGGATGACATCAATTAATCATTATGGTTTATGGGTGGGTTATTTGGCAAATTAGATTGCTGCTATAGGATAAATTGAAGGTAATGTGCATTTCGAAATCGACCAGATAAAACTAAAATAAATAATATAGTAAAGTTCTGAATATATATATATATATATATATAACAAGAAAAACTATATAGGCACGATCATTAGGACAATTAGATAAATTTGGGGAATTTAAGAACTATTTGAAGTATATGCTATAAGAAAGAGAAACTTGAAATATGAGTAAAAGTTATTTTTTTTACTCTAGTTACTTTCAATATTAGTAAGAATGCACATGGATGGGATAAAGGAGCACATAAAACAGTACGAACGTGTTTGCAGTATATCGTAAGTTCGCTTGTGCCTTTTGGGTTTTATCCGTGCTGATAATTTTGTGGCGGAAGAGTAGATAACTTAGGTGATAGGCTGGAAATTCATTAAATGAATTTAAGTAAATGCGTCCGTAAAGGGGAAAGAATGGGTCATTTATGCAATCATGCAGCTGTTTCGAGAGAAAATCTATCCCTGTGGTGTAACTTAACCATCGCATTGTAGTTTTAAAGAAATGGCCACCTATGGTCCTCAAAATGACCCAAACATACTGCTTTTACTGTTGGAGCTTGTTTTTTGTTGCCAAAATTCGAAGCTTTAAGACATCCCCGACACATTTCGCATAAAGTGGCGGTGACCTTTCAAGCTGAATTTGTAATCACACAAATGACCTTATTTTCTGCCAAATTATCATATGATGCACCTGTCTAGAGGAAAAGATATATTCCTCTGAAAAGCGCAATTTTACCAACGCATAGCAGTGATAGGACAATGACCATCTCATCAACAAAATGACCGAAAAATACTGCTTTCATTGTGTTAAGTTTCGCCTCTCTCGCGAGGAGCTTTATCCGGATCCCCACCCAGTATGCATACTTCTTCTCTCAACCATAACAAATCAGTTACAAGGGGCTTTCCCAACGACACCAACAAACATAAAGAAAACCTTTTGCGTCTCACTTCACATTAACCAACCTTTCCATTTATGGGGTTAGACTTGTACAAGTCTATTTTATATTTTCTTCGTTTAATTTCTGCAAAAAAATATCGACTTCCAAGGCGAATCCACTCCGACAAAACATCAGTGTGTACAATAAAAATACAAGCGCTCTCCTTACCAATGTGTTTGCGACCGGTTTAATGAATGTTTAAGCAATATCAAACAATACTAAAGATGTCTATTTTTCGCTCTCGAATGCAGGCTTCTCTTATTCTAGCCTTTGATATTTCTAAATCAATTTCAGTTACATTTTATAACGTTTTTTAATTTTATTTATCCCGATTTTGTCAACTTTTTAGTGTATGCTTTCTTTGCAAAGTTTCATTTTCAAATCGTAAAACGAGAACCTTTTTAAGTACTTGCAGCTGTGCCTATTAGAAATTAAGCTTTCTTTTCATAATATTGAAAAAAGGTCATTTATTATAAATAAACAAAATCATTTGAAAAAATATATACATATTTAAATTAATTTTAATACCGTCTCACTTATCGTTTACACTACTACATTTTCTAACGGAAAGACCACAATTATACATTATTGTACTACAGTGTTCACTCAAACGTACGTACGCGTAAGGCATCTCACATTAAGACAGCTGCATGCTACCAACATTTAGAATCTTTTACTTATATTACGCACTATAGAACTATTACTTATTTCACACGTTACTATTACTTGTCTATGTTTCAACCAAGCCTAGACCATTTCGTTTCAAACATGTCAAGAGCATGTCTCAAAGGCCAACCTCTTCTCTATTCCAGCGCTTTTTATAACTAGTTCTATAAAGATATTGCCAGCGTAGGAGTTGTATTTTCAAGTTTACTAGAATATATGTAATGTCGAGCAATACGAAGAAGATGTTGAACCAGTAAGTCAAGAGATTCATTCACAAACCATGAAACAGGAAAAAGTGGGGTGGAGATCGCGCCATATGTCGGTCAAATCAAGTTCAGCCATGAAACGTTTTACCTCAATAACCGGTTTGGAGTGAGTCACTAGATTTCCTCCTTTGGTATCTTTATTGCAATCTAATCCCAAATTGAAATCTCCCTCTATGCATATTTCCTCGCAGTAGGAAGACTGGAGATGATCAGTAACACCTCTGGAAAAGCTTGGGGCGTCCTAGTTCGGCGCATTAATATTTACTAAAAGTGAGAACTCGGTCTTCAGTCTCAATATCAACTATCCTTTCTTCTAAATTCTTATATATGTGGAATATAAACAGACATATCCTATTCAAGAAAACTACGAAAATTTTTCACAAACGGTTTAATGGTCACCAGTAGTCCATGCTGAATATGTTTATCAGTGTGAAAAAAGGAGAAATTATTTCCAGCCTCCTTAATGTAACTACTTCTGAATACTTGAAAATGGCAGGTGGCCGTCGTCGAATGTTAATGAGCTCAGAAAATTAGGAAACTCAGGTATATATTTGAAAGGCGATGAGTGTGCTTGACAAAGACTACTCGACGGAGCAGTGGCAGTCCTGTTCGGTGGTGAAACTACGATGGCTGGAGTATTTAATCAGTCAGTGTTTTGTACGGCGGAATTGACTGTAGGAATGAACAACCATTTAATATGTCTTGCAGTGGTCAACTGTGTTCTTTCCATCACTGCAATTCTGGAAAATTCTCTTATTCTTATCGCTCTTCAAAAAGAAACCTCGCTTCATCCGCCTTCCAAAGTATTGCTATGCAGTCTGGCAGCAAGTGATCTCTTCGTTGGCCTCCTTCAACCTCTTTTTGCTACTTACTTGTTGTCTTTGGTACACCAACGATGGCAATTATGTCATTACACTTTTCTTGGGTGCACTCTAATGGGTGCTGCGTTGGTCATAGTGTCCTTACTGACGATAGCCACTATAAGCTTGGACAGATATATAGCTCTTTCGTTAGGACTCAGGTACAGACAAGTTGTCACTCTCAAGCGAGTATATGTAGCTGTAATCGTCTTGTGGCTTTGTCCAAGTGTCAGCATTGGGTTTAGGTTTTACAGGCAAATTGCATTTGAAATTTTTGAGGGCATGATTATACTACTTTGTGTAATAGTACCCATGTACTGTTACACCGGAATCTTTATTAAGCTTCGTCACCATGAAACTCAAGTTCGAGGTAATTCTCAGGTTTCAGCAAATGACACGATTCCGCTGAATATAACGCGATACAGGAAGACAGTGCATAGTGCAATTCTGATGCAGCTGACATTAGCACTTTGTTATTTGCCGTTTATGATTGGGGCGCCGTTCGCGCGCCGGAAAATTGCAATGAGAGCATCACCAAGTCTTTATTTTTTTATGATGGAGACCTTCGTAACTTTAATGTTTTTCAATTCATCGTTAAATCCGGTTCTCTACTGCTGGAAGATCAAAGAAGTGAGACGAGCATTGAAAGACACCTTGAGAGAATTGTTTTGCTTACGGAATCAATATGCAGTGTTTTTCTTTAATTCTGGTTCACGTTTTACTTTGGAACTCGACACCCAGAGAGTTGAGCGGGGTTGATGGATTAAAATACGACTTTCAATTCCCATGCTCACTGCTGAATTGAATGATTTTTAGATTTTCTTATTTTATTTGTCAGTAATGTTAATCCAGTCTCTATTTAAAAAAAAGCACTCAAACTGCCTCAAAGGCGTCCCTTTCTGAAATTTCGATCACTATATTTGCAGTTAGGGTTGATATCTTGAACAATTGTATTGGATTCTGCTTTTTGCTGACAACTTGGGATTCTACGTAGTCTTGGCCACCTGCATTTTATTTTTAGGCAAAAACTTCAATCCTTTTCAAATTAGTCAAAATCTGCGGCTATCTACTCATTCTGTCCTTTACCCTCGGAAGGTTGCCATCTTTCCTTATAGACGGTGAGATCCAGATTTTGTGGAACAATAAGTCTTCGCCCGCAGATTGTTGGTAGGACGAGAAGAGAAAGTTAAGAAAAAAGGTTAATTTATTGTGGCACAATTGAAAAAATAGGGGAAGTATCATCGTTGCAATATGTTGCAAAAGGTTATGGGACAATAATACAGTAAAAGAATAAAAGTTATTACAATATTTGAAGGATGTTTGGAAACTGAAAATATCGCTATGAAACAAAAGCGGCCATACAAGACCAGCAACGGTAATTTTTCACTTACAACCCGCTGCCACTTTATTAGTGTTTGATTAATTCTGACGCTCGTGTGTCAAACTATAATCGAATGTCAAGTCAAAATTGCAATATCTCGTATTTAAAGGGAAAACAGACTTACTCAGGAAAGGTGCATTTATTATAGAGTTGCATAAGGCCGGAATAAAACGAAACCCAACAAAAAGTGAACAAGTATAGAGGAGCCGTAACCTGTTTTTTTTTTTTTTTTTTTTTTTTCTTTATTTTTTGTTAAATAGGTATGTAGGGAGCATGCGGCTCAGCTAAGCCTTTTTGCTTTGTTTTTTTAATGACCATTTTCATGGAAATTATTTCTGGAAATGAATTAGGAAATTAACATTATCTTGAACTTTAATTTTTAAACTCTCACAGTGTTTCCGAGAATGTATGAATTACATGCAACTCAGAAAACAAATTAAGTTAAACGTTTCCACTCATGTCAGAGTAACTAATCACTTTTTTTTCCGGAGTTTACACAAACTTCTGTTAATGCAACTAATTACATCTTTGTTCAAGTGAAAATTTGACCTTTTTAAATTAAATATCCAATTGAAAAGGAAATTGAAAATTGGAACGTACCAGGCTTGCACACTAAGACATGTTCTCACCATCCTGCCACGCGGCACAGACTTACCGAGTATAATATTTTTAAAAAGCACAGCAGTTAAAATTCCCTACATATCATAGCTAAAGAAAGTTACTTTCAGAGTTGCTTTGATTCGTTCTCAAGAATAGGGTGGGTAATTGCTGTTACGAAATTACCTTTGGTTATAAAAATATGTTTTCAAATGTCTTTATTCGGCTTATAGGGGATTGCTTTTTTGGTTTCATTTAAGCAAAACCTTTGTTCAAGTTTACTCATGAGTGAATACAAAATGATTAATCATAACTGACTCGAAAAACGCACGAATGCAACAGCAGTCATGTTGTCGAAATTTAAGATAGTCTTTTTGCTCG
Organism: Montipora capitata; assembly: GCA_949126865.1. NCBI lineage: Eukaryota > Metazoa > Cnidaria > Anthozoa > Scleractinia > Acroporidae > Montipora > Montipora capitata. Next base: position 26,767,596 of record OX421455.1, on the reverse strand, counting down.
ATCGTGTTTAAAAGTTGCGCAATGACACAGCTTCAGCCTTCTCTAATCAAGGTTTACGAGGCTGAAATAAGCCGTCTTCGGAAAAGGACTTGCAATCTAAAAATTCAGCAGAATTTCGTTACAATTCAGCTAAATAAAGTCTTAGCTCCTTTCGTAGTGTGAGATTTACGTGAAGGAGCAAGGAAAATTAATTTTCATTTCACTGGACATGCTCGAAAGGATGCAAAAGTCCTTTCCAGTATCCGTATCGGTCTCCACTATATCATCCTGACACGCAATATTACGCTCCCCTCCCCCTCCCCTGAAACAGCTTCCCTCACTCGCCGATAATCTTCGGATAGCAAGGAATCGACTTCGTCAACTTTCGACAAAATCTCCTTGCCGCTGCTCCAGACAATAAGGTATTGTGCATAGGTGAGCATAGGTGTGATATGGAAGTTGATCAGGAAAAAATAGGTTATTTGTTGATACGTCTTTGAACTGGATGAGTCTGCGTTAATCATGATGTGAGTATATTATTTGTTCAGCCTAAATTCCAATTTTGAGAAAAAAGAAAAAACAAAACAAAAACAAACACCACCGCTTCTCTGTATTTGTCTTTCCCAGTAAGCTCGCAATTTCAAAAGGCATATGAGGTCTTTCTGTTCCTTTTATTGAAAGCTGACAAATATCTTTAGCTATATGCCCCTCAGAATGGCAGAGATGATGTTTATTGTGGTCAGAAAAGGATTCAGATTTGTGGCCCTCTTTACCACAAATATTACCCAATAACGGGCTGGCCCTTGTACCAGACCCGACACATAAACCCTGGAACTTGAACAACAAGAGGAGGTCTGGAAGAAATGACGACATCCACTAGGCGAGTGCCAGTATAAATGGAGGAATGTCTGAGATAACTCTGCTGGCACACAGCACGAACCGTACCAAAGCGCGCAAAGAAACTAGAAAGAGCCCCATCACCTTCCGCAAAATGATAATCAAAAAGGTGGACAATAGTAGATGGGGGGGTAGGAGGAATCCACCCGACACCACATGCCAAACAGACGCAAGACATTATCCCGACGAGAAATAAGAGCCTCTTCTTCAGTCTGAAAGTTACACGAATGACATCAAGACTGTTGGACAGCAACAGCCTCAGGAAAAAGGGCAAGGATGGCGTCCAAGACTTCATCCTTGGACTTCCCAGACAATTTACAACCAACGTGAACGTTTACAGTCTTGGTACAAGCACCGATAATTAATACAAAAATACAAGAAAAATATAAAGTGAATATCATAATAAAAAGTCAACGGCGACCAGACTTAATGCACGCAGAAAGTTTAATAGAAAGACACGAAAAAAAGGGCCAAAATACACACAGAAATGTCGGGAAAAACAAAAGAAAGATAAAAAAAAACGGAAATCGAAGAAGCCTTCAGGCCAAAAACACGCAAATATATCGAAAAGGAGGCGAAAAAGCAAAAAACCACTGCAAAAATTTAAAAAAAAGGTCTAAAATCACACGCTAAAAGGCCAAAATATTGCCGGAAAACACACGGATCAGAATGTCAAAACTCGAAAAAAACCCTCGAGGGAAAGCGCGAAAAAGTGAAGCACTCACCTTAAAACGAAAGGAAGGGAAGATCGAAACAACGAAAAAGAGGCGAAAAAAAAGATCATACGACCAAACGGAACTAGATCAAACTAATTTCCGGACGAGTGAAAAGGAGAAAAAAACGGCTTACGCCATGTTAGAGCAGAACGCTCGGCATACGTCCCTAGGAGGGTCACCGCAGAAAAAGACAAAGGCAGAAAACACAACAAGAAAAGAAAAAGTCTTACCAAAATCCTGACTTGTATCGTCTCAGAACTTGGTCTTCTTACCATAAGTCACACAGTGTTGTTAGACCCATCAGAATTGCTACTTTCCCTTCAATCTACAGTTGTGTGGTTGAGTTGGCTGTGGACATCGACACCCCTTATTTCGTAACGATCGCTTGGTATCCTGGTCAGCCTGTTCATTGTACGATTTGTCGTGAAGTCGATCATCGTAGTCATTCCTGCCCGCTCTCTGGTCTGTGCCGGCGCTGTCATAAGCCTGGTCACATGACTAGAGAGTGTGGGCAGCCTTGGGGTGCCATCCACCCGGGGACCGAAGTTTTGTTTTCCAGTGTGCCTCTTGCTGAGAATGACGATGATGCTGATCACGTCCCTCCTTCCGAGGCTTCTTCTGGGTCCTCTGTGGCGGAGGATGATGCTAAGATGATGTCTGGGGATCATGAGGTCGCTGCCTTGCGATTGGCAGCTCTCCCTCCTTCTCCTCCGCCTGATACTGCTCCCGTTCCTGTCTCTGTGTCAGATGCTCCTTCTGCTCCTGTTTCCGTGCCTTATGTTCCTTCTGTTTCTAATGTTCCTGCGCCTGACGTTCCTCCTGCTCCTAGTGTTCCTGTGTCTGATACGTCTAAGCCACCCACGTCCTCCGCTCCTATTTCGTCTGCTGCCTCTACGTTATTTCGTGGTAAAACTGATCCTGTTCTTCTTTCCGCTTTAGGTGACCTTTCTGGCGATGCTGTCACTCGAATGTCTAGTAAGGATGTTGCTGATTTTGTTTCTCGTTTGATAGTGGAGCAAAGTTTGTCTACGGATTCCCGTTCTTATATGACTAACTACGTCCTCCATGTTCAGCGCAAGTTTTCCAGAAAGGATGTGAAGAAGCCTCTTGACCCTCTTAAGCCTCTTAAGCCTCTTAAGATTGTGAGACTCTGAGGGCCCACCCGCCCGCAAGCCTACGCGCCCAGATCGCATTTCATCGAATTGAACTGTGTGCTTGGACTTTGATGTAATTAGGATTGTAATTAGTAATTAGGTTCATTGTAATTAGTCCTCTGCTTAACATAATTAGTTTACTTAGCGTAATTAAGATTTGGTTATTTAGTCCGACTTCGTTGTATATAGGGTTTTTTATTTGTGAACAAATTCCTTGTACAAAAAAAAGCTGTCCATGTCTGCTAATTGACCGGGTACAATGGTTGTGTGATGTGTTGACCACACGGGGTTGGTGTTAGCGTGTGTCTTGCTTGTATTGTTGCTTTGAGAACAAATTATGCTTCCTTCTTGGGGACTTTAATATCAATATTCTGAGTGCAGACTCACATAACCCTACTAGTGAGTTCATTGACCTTATGTACTGCAATGGTTTCTATCCCTTATCTCTAAACCTACCAGGATCACTTCCCATACTGCGACTTTAAGAAATAACATTTTTTCTAATGATATCGACAATGACAAATTCAGTGGTATCCTTTGGTCAGACATCTCACTTACCCCTCACCACTTATCTATATTTCAAATTACCAACTATCCCCTTAAACTTAGAACCAAACCCCTGCTTCTGCCTAAGAGTCAAATAACTACTCGTAACATTGAATCTTTTCGTTCAAAACGTGAGCTACTTCGCACAATTTTCTTCTCCAAATTAAGCATAGTTACTCTTTTATGGATTCGTTTTGTTCAGTCTATGATAACTGATTTCCAGTTAGGGCTGTTAAGGCAAAAAAACTTTCATCAACCAAAGCTTGGTTTATTTCAGGGCTTCAAAACTCCTGTCGTAGGAAACATTATGTCAAATTATGTAGGAAAAAAGTACTACCATGACAAATTAACATCTGTACGCTCATCATTACGACAAACTTGGTCTATAATAAAGGCGTGGTCACCTCAAAATCCCATTATTTCAGACCCTTTACCAATATGAGTTACTCATTCCTACAATCAGCTCTGTCGAACAAAACACTGAATGATTAAATACCTTAGTCATCGTTACTTTACCACCGAACAAGCTTGGCTGCCACTGCTCCGTCGACTAACTACTCTTTGTCTTTCAAATGTACGTGGGTTTGGTAATTTCCTGAGCACTGTAGCATTCCACGACAGCCACTGAATATTTCATTCAGTTGGCTGACGTCAATTAATGGTTTATGTGATCACATTTTTACTGAAGTGTGGGTGGTTACATTGCCGACATTTGGATGAATTGCGTAATGTATATATTCGAAATCCGAAATAGCCCATTGAAAATAACAATTCCTGTGGTATAACTTAACCAGCGCATTGTAGTTATGAAGAAATGGCCACCCTGGCTTAAAAGAAATGGCCGAAGAATTTGAGGTTTTGGTTTTTGTTACCAAAAGCTTTAAGCCATCCTCGAGCCTATCGCATAAAATTGTGCAGGCCTTTCTGGATGTATTGTCAATCACACTAGTGACCATATTTACTGCCAAATGATTTTAGTATGATGCACCTGTCTGGAGGAAAAGATCTATTTGGGAAAGCGTAAATTTACGAAGGCACTTTAGTAATAGGGAAATGGCCACCTCATTGACAAAATTATCATCAAGTAAAGGGGATTTTTTTTAGGTTTGCTTTTCTTACAAGGAGCTTTATCCGGATCCCCAACCGAGATGGCAACCGAGATGGCAAAATTCCCATACATTCACTGTAATTCAAGCCGTGTTTGCCCACCAACCAATATGGCGTCAGAAACAGCGAAAAGGTCTATTGGACTTGGGCTTATTCCAAGTGTCAACCCGACAGTTTGGTTTTACAGGCACAATGCGTGGAAGGTATTTCCGTCTGCGAATATACTACTGTGTCTAGTAATTTCTATTAATTTTACCGTTACCTAAGGATTTTCCTACGACGTAGTTACCATCAAGTTCAAGTGGCAATGCTCAGGTGATTAGTGCGAGTGGAATGACAATTGATTGGTTATTTCGAATCACGCTGGCCCATTGGTCATGAGCCATGCCTTTCACCTCGGCGATTGTATGTAGGCTTAGTTTCAATCGATCTGAAATTGACTCGGGGATTTTCTTCGATTGCTCCTTTGTTTCCTTCTTCATCATAATCGATTCACAGCTAATTACAGCTTGCCGTGGTGCTGCGTTCTGACATGTAGCGCCGGGCTGCCAGAGGCGCTATATGTGCTATCTGCGGCAGGTCTTGAGCAGTGCCCCTCGGAATTCAGGCCCCAAAGCTACAAGAAAGGGTAGGGTAAGAGTATTGAAATAGACTCTTAACATGTCTACTGTCATTAATGAGTGCTTCTGGGGTATCGACACACCCATCCAGACTACTGTTGACATACCTGATGGTACTAATATTCCTGAACTGCCAGTTTATGCCGACACAGAGTTTCTCACCAAAACGAAGAGAACTGCTTGTGGACCGGATGAGTTACCATATTGGCTTTTGACGGACTATGCTTATGACATCGCCTCTGTGATCACTGATGAATTTAACTGTTCATTGCGACGGAACAAATGGATCCTTCCCTTTAAAAGTTAAGCGAGCGAATATAGACCTCTCTTAAAAGGGTATCCACTGACCTCAAGTTACTAGCTTAGGCCAATTTCTATTAGAGCTGTTATCATGTGCCCCTTTGAGCGATTATAATGTGTGTAACAGCTTCATTGATCTTGATGAATTCCCTTATCGCCAAGGCCACAGTTGTATTGCATGGCTTTAATCAAGTGTCAACATATCTGGCTGAAATGGTTAGGTGATCATATGGATTTGATACAGTTGTTTTCCCTTTGATCCTTTGACTTAGACAGGGCATTTGATTCTGTGTCGCATAGCATTCTTCGTGCGCCATTAACAATAGTCAATATCAATCCATGTTTGCCACTCAACTAGTTTAGCTTTTAAGTTATTTTGGGTGACCTGTATTTTCGTTTGTCTTTGTCTTTGATTATTATCGTAACTTCTTTGTAACATACTGTACAGTAATAAACTCTCTCTCCTTATCAACTGGCTTATGAGTTTGTTAAGTGACAGAACACAAAGGGTACTGTTGTAGTTGTAAGTAGTCATACCAGCAATTTATCTATTGATCTTGGGAGGTATCCCTCAAGGTAACGTTCTCGGGCCAATCCTCTTTCCCACTTTGATCAATGATATGAAGACGGTAAATCCTTGTAATTTGCAGATGACGTTACACTTAATGTTTCTATTAATGCTGGCAGCAGTCCGGAGGATGACTCAAACGCAGAGGTCCAGTCCTTTATTACTGAAGTGGGCTGATAAGAATCGTATGAAGATAAACTGTATAAGAAAACGTGGGAGCTGCTTCTTAGAGGAAGGAACACTAGGACCCCTCCGGAACCTCTCGATATTATTGAACGTAAAGCTTACCTTATTAGGGGTCATCTAAGAATTGGGACACACACTTTGAACAATTGCTGAGTAAAGCCTGGCGGCAGTA
>OX421455.1:26741351-26753851 GCA_949126865.1 Montipora capitata | reverse complement strand
AATGTTTTACAGTTTATCATTAAACCCCGTTCTGTGTTGTTGGAAGATGAAAGGGATTAGGCGGGAAGTGATAGACATATTAAAACCACCTTTTTGTCTCATCAGTACTTTCGAAGTGATGCCTTTTGAACATGACAATTCGCGTACAACCCAACCTACCCTACTCCACGCAAGAAGTGCTCTGCTTTACTAGTTTGTACTTCTGTGACAACACAACGTTGAGCGCGTGTGCCGGTGCGTTGCAATGACTGAGATAGTGTCATCATTACATGTTGTACTTTCTCATATTATCACGTGATCACGAGTACTTGGTAAGAAAAGTCTTAACTAAGATATAAGGAATTTCTTGCATTCTGTATACTAAACTGCAATTTCCGTGTTACCATGGCAACGGCGCTCGACAATGATGTGTAGAAGTTTCTCAGTTAAGTATTTCTAAGTTTCAATTACACCTGGTTTCCTTTCAGTAAATGTCACGTGATGTGAAACTGTTGTCCTTGTTAATTGAACCTTATTTGCAGGTGCAATTGGCTACGCAAAGCACTTTAAATAGACCTTACGCATGATGACTGCATATGCTCAAAAATTCACCACCAAGCCTTGTTTGCAAAAAAATATTCACATCATCTGGACATGCAATACTGTTGTCACGTGGGTTTTTTTTTTTTTTCTCAAGTTTGTTACTTTGGGATTCAGCTCAAGCTAAAATTTACAAGTTTGATTTTCGAAATCGAGGCTTGGTGGTGAAATGAGCTAGTTAGACGTCATCACGCATAAGGGCTGTTCAGATCATGGACTGTGAATGAAGTTTGTTATCATTGTGTTCCATTTCCATCCTTGTCATTATGATATCCCTACTTGATAGTTCTCTCGAGTAATTTGGAAAGCGTAAACATGGTATCTTACATATTTGAAGTCCCCTAGAACGGGATCTGTATTTTAGTATTAGTAGCCTGGTTTTGACTCCTGATTCTAAGTACTCAAGTAAATATACAAATTCATAAACGTGATGGCTTCCCGCTGGTTAATATTCAAAAATGAAAGATCCAGTTCTCCGTCGAATCTCGCTTCCCATAGAGAACGCAACACTTCCCCGGGGAAAAATAAGAGCTGTATCCGAGATGCACCTGTGTTAAGGGGGCTCAAACCAGTCTCAACACTTTGAAGATATGCCCTCCTTAGGTTTCGTACTACTATGGTGTATCACGTATAACAGATATTTTGATCTAATTTGAAGACATACAAGAAAAGGTTTCTACAATTTACGTTATGGATCTAAAACATTTTATTGTTCACTTTTACTGCTGTACTTTTCTATTACATGGAATCGTTCAGTAAGTCACCTAGGAGCTTTAGTAACTCTTCTTTAGAGTTCCTCGATATTAAAAATTACTAAAAATTAACATTCAAGCCTAGGGTCGTTGTCTACAGTTTGCTGTATTCAACGGAAATGGAACGACATTCATATTTTCAATCCATCGTCCCTGCTCTTCCCTCTGGGTGTTGAGTTGCAACGTCAAACGTGAACTAGAATTATGGAAAAACACTGAATACTCATTCTGTAAACCACACAGATCTCTCAACATGTCTTTCAATGTTCGTCTCACTTCTCTTATCTTCCAGCAGTAGATAACTGGGTTTAACGATGAATTGAAAAAAAATAGAGTTATGAAGGTCTTCATCATAAAAAAATAAAGACTTGGTGTTTGTCTCATCAGAATTTTCGAACGCGCGAATGGTGCCCCGATCATATACGGGAAATAACAAAGCACTGCTACCAGCTGCACCCAAATTGCACTGTACACTGTCTTCCTGTATCGTGTTATATTCAGCGGAATAGTATGATTTGCTGAGGCCTGAGAACTATCTCGAACTTGACTTTCATGATGACGCAGCTTGGTAAAGATTCCGGTGTAACAGTAGATGGGTACTATCACACAAAGTAGTATGGTCGTGACTTCAAATATGTCATATGCAATTTGCTTGTAAAACCTAAACGCAATGATGAAACTTGGAAATACCCACAAGGCAATCATAGTTACATATACTCGCTTGAGAGTCACAACTTGTCTGTACCTGAGTCCTAACAAAAGAGCCAGATATCTGTCCAAGCTTGTGGCGGCTGTTGTCAGCAACGACACTAAGACCAACGCAATGTCCATTAGATTGCATACACGAAAGGTGTACTGACATAATTGCCATCGTTGATACACCAAAGACAGCAAGTTAGTAACAAAAAGAGGTTGAAGAAGGCCAACGAAGAGATCACTTGCTGCCAGACTGCGTAGCAATACTTTGGAAGGCGGATGAAGCGAGGTCTCCTTTTGAAGGGCGACGAGGATCAGAGAATTTCCCACAATTGCTGTAACTGAAAGAATACAGTTGAACACTGCAAGACATATTAAATGGTTGTTCATTCCTACAGTCAATTCCACCGAACAAAACACTGAATGATTAAATACCTCAGCCATCGTTATTTTACCACCGTCGACTGGTCTTTGTGTAGTACGCTTCTCAACTATACCTGAGTTTTCGGGCTTATTAGCATTTAACGACAGTTGGCTGACATTAATTGATGGTTTATTTGATCAGTTTAGTAAGTATGGGGAGTTTGAATGAATAAATGAATAATATAGTAAAATTCTGAATATATATAACGAGAAAAACTAGGAAATGCGTTTGTTAATGGTAAAGACTGGGTCACTTATGACTCTATTACTGCAAAGTTATTCAAATGTAATCCAGCTGTTTAGAGGAAAATTTTATTTCCGTGGTATAACTTAACCAGTGCATTGTAATTATAGAGAAATGGCTAACCATGATCCTTAAAAGGGCCGAAAATACTGTTTTTACTGTTTGAGGTTTTGGTGTTTGTTGCCAGTAGCTTTAAGTAAGTCGTCCCTGACCCATTTCGCATAAAGTGGCGGTGGCCTTTCTGGTTGAATTTGTAGTCAGACTAATGACCTTATTTACTGCAAAATTAATTGAATATGATGCACTTGTCTAGAGGAAAAGATCTATTGTTTTGGTAACCGTAACTTTACCAAGGCACAGTAGTGATAGGGAGATGGCCACCTCATCGACAAAATGACCGAATAATACCGTTTTTATTGTTTCAAGTTTTGCTTCTCTTGGGAGGAGCTTTATCCAAGATCCCCAACCGACATGCGTACTTCTTCCCTTTAAACATTCCAAATTAGTTGAAAGGGGCTTTCCCAAAGACACCAACGAACATATCTCCTTTGTGGACTTTTCTTTTCTGGGGTTAGACTTGTACAAGGTTTTCTATTTATTTTTTTTTTTTCGTTTAATTTCTGCAAAAAATATCGACTTCAAAGGCTTATCCACTCCGGCAAAACATGAGTGTTTATAATAAAAATATAAGCGCTCCTTTTGACAATGAGTTTGCAACCGCCGATTGAATTAATAGTAGTTTAGCAATTATAGCAAACGATATTGAAGATATATTTTTTCCCTCTTGAGTTCAGGCTTTTCTTATTTTGGCTTTTGATGTTTTTAAATCTACTCCAGTTCCATTTCATTACGGCTTTTTTTAGATTTTGTTTATCTCGGGTTTTTTTTTTTTTTTTTCACAAAATACTCTTTGAAGTACTTGCAGCTGTCCCAATGATAAGTTAAGCTTCTTTTCATGATCACGAAAAAAAGTCATTTACTGCAAATAAACTAAACTCATATTTAACGGTGAAAAGTGGGGTTTCCCATTGAAAATAAGTTATCAACAAATCATGGGACGTTTTCACGTAATCTAACCCTTTATTTAGACTCGTGTCAAATGAATAAAGTCAGGAAGTTCTAAAGCTCCTGCAACTTCACTTTACATGTATTGCGAAAATAACCCTCACTTATGTTGCATCTTAGTAAAGTAGACCTTATTTAACGTCGATAACTCGTAAGAGTAACTTTTAATCACTGACAAACCTGAGGTCGACGGTGCGCTCATTTTACTCCCCCCTCTCCATCAGTGCTCCGTTTTACGGGTATTTAAAGCTACGTAGCTACACTGAAAGGAAAGGAGTCGAAACAAGGATGCGAGATCCGGGAATCGAACTCAGGACCTCTTGCACCAAGGCCGCGCACTAACCGACTGTGCCATCCTTGCTCCATCTTAGTCACAGATGAATGCACTCAAATACCGTGTGAGGAATTTTTGATATATTAAGAATTAAAGGAAATTAAATATCACGCACCAAAGTAGAAACTCTCACCTCATACTTAATTTGAGCAGAAAAAGTGCCATAAAATCAGGCTCCGAAGACAAACGGTATTTAGGGGAAGTGCAATCGTCGGGACAGAAAGTCCTAGAAGTTGTAATTTTGGCGTGACTAGGCTTAGCTACATAATTCCATCAAAAGGAATTTTAGAAACTCTCGGAAATTTAAGACAAAATATGACAATTTCAAGAATAATGTTCTAACATGTTTGACCTGATGTGTTAGAAACTTTTCACAGGCAAAAACGTTTTACAAAACGTTTTTGCTTGTATTCCAACCTACCAGGAGTTGGGTCAGTCCGTTCATATCCTTTCCTTAGCAGCGGTCCTCACCGTAGTCTTTGTTTGATAGCAAATATGGCAGACGTTGCAGATTCTTGTGAGGAATGTGAGCCATCTACTAGCTTTGCAGAAGCGAGGGAGAACCAAGTTGTTTCACTGCTAGATCGTCTTAGACCACCCGATACTAGTGATTTCTCGAGAGAAAGAACATTCAATGTGAACAGAGGCGGAAAAGGAGGGAATCGACGAAGTATTTCTAGGAACGCGAAGCCTAATTACGCACCACAGGTCTCAGCCAAGAAATGACTTGAAGAGTTCAGTAAGGAGTCTTTTAAAGTAGTTAGCAATACCGTTCTTTTCTGTCAGGCTTGTAAAGAAGAAATCTCTGTGAAGAAATCGATCATTAAGGCCATATCGAGAGTAAAAAGCACAGTACAAACAAAGAAAAGCTTGCTAAAACAAAGAAAAGAGAAATGGACATTGGTGAGGCTTTGGGCAAGTTTGGCAAAGAACACCATCAGAAAGGAGAAACGTTACCCACGGCTACTAGAGAATATCGAGTAAACGTGAGGAGTGGGACTCCCTTAACCGGCTTGAGTACTTCAGAGACATCTTTCAAGAAGCAGGTGTGACCCTCACCTCTCCGTCAAACATGCGAGAGCTTATCCCTTTCATCCTCGACGAGGAGTACAAATCTATTGCCAAAGAACTACTGGGAAAGGATGTATCAATTATATTTGATGGAACGACTAGAGATGGGGAAGCTCTGGCTGTGTTGATCCGTTATGTCCATTAATGGAAAGTCAAAATGCGCCTAGTGCGATTTCAACTCGTCAAGAGCTCGGTTAATGGTGACGAACTTGACAGGATAATTATTGAAGTTCTGCACCGGAAGCCGAATGTTCTGCAAAACAACTGGTGGCTGCAATGAGAGATCGCGCCCCAGTGAACGGTAAGGTTTTTAAAACAGCGTCTATTCTGTACCCAGATATGATGGACATCGGGTGTATCTCCTACTTTTTAGATCGTGTTGGTACCAAATGTGTCACCCCAGCGGTCAAATCATTTATGTCGTTATGGAATTCCATGTTTACCACCAGCATGAAAGCAAGACAGGCTTTCAAAAACATCACAGGGCGAGGGATGCCAATATGCAACGCCACTCGATGGTGGAGCCTCTGGGAATGTCTCAAAGTTGTATTTGAGGAATGAAGGCACGTCCCTGTATTCCTGGCAAGTGACGAAGAATTTACCCTACAGAACTCAGACTAGAGATGGCAGTGTTGATGGCACTTGAGAGGTTCGTTAAAGCAATGTACACTTTGGAAGGGGATGGCGACCTTGTCTTCATTGCCTATCAAAAGCTTGAGCAGCTTACAGCATTTATCCAAGTTGAGAATTATGCAACCCTGACGGCTGCATTGCAAGAGATCTTTCCTCTCAGCCCAGCCCTACAATACCAGTGGTACATCTATGGGCTCCACCAGTCCTTGTTTTCATGTTTCCTTAACACCATGACAACTGATCCAACCGTGCCACAGTCTGTGAACCTATTCAAAGCTGCACAGCTCTTCAGTTCAAGATACAGTAAGATATCAAGGCCAACTACCACCGATGTCGACTGCCTGAGGGTTATGCCGTTCCTGAGTTTGGCGTAATACGACGTAATGTGACGTATATGACGTAATGCAATATTTGAAGGATGAGCTCCCACATTACATTGCCAAGGCCAATTCTATACCTGATGTCTTCGACGACTTGACTGACACGCGGCCTTGCTAGAAAGCTACCGCGCAGGATCTACCATGTTGGGCTGCTGTTGTGCAGAAGATGGTTCTCGTACAACCGTCATGAGCTACTGCAGAGCGGGTTTTTTTCTTTGCTGGTCACCATGTTTGGAGACCAGCAGCATGAGGCCCTCGAAGATTATCTTGAGGCAGCCTTGATGCTACGCATAAATAGTCGCTAGTTTGGAGGCTAAAGCAACATGTTGATAGTTCTGTATTTTGTTGATTTGGAAAGCAGCACAACGGAAATACTTTGCGGAAATTGTTATGTTATTATTAAAGTGACTGATCAGAGCTGGTCAGAGTTCAGTGTGAAGGTTTTACCTTGACGTCATTGTACGGTATTTTTTCCTGTCGATTCAAGAGAAAGTTTGCTTAGGACATTCATTTAAAAAGTAACATAAATACATATAAATACAACTTTTAAACACTGACAATAAATGATTTTACGATTTACAACTCATTGTTTCTTGTTATATCGCTATAAGAAATGAAATTTATAAGAATTTTCGGGAGTTTTAGAGAGGCTTTGGAGAATTTTAGACATTTTAGAGAATTTTACAGCTTTTGTTTGGGAAATTCCGGAAAGAATTTTGGTAATTTTTTTTGGAAATTATGTAGCTAAGCCTAAGATAAACCCCTAAAAAATCGAGCTTGAAGATTTTGCGTGCAGTTCACGGTCTGCTTAATAATCCCGCCCCCTTTTTGAAAGCCAATTATGCTGAGCTAATCAGCGTTCGGGAACGTGCTAAGGTAGCAGATCGCGCGTGAAGGCTGTCAATTGACACCCAATCCTTTCAAGTGCGATTGACAGGATACGTCAATCAATTTCGTGAGCAGATTACGGCGGGAAACAAAGAAAAGCGATAATTAATTTTTCAGAATTCGGGAAAGTATACTTCACAGCCCACCGATTCAAGATTTACACAAAACAAAAAATTTACCTTTACCGAGACCTTAAGTGCAGGAGTACACAACCAGTTGATATATCTTTCAGTCAACAATCGTCTTGGAATTGCTGCAGTTGTGGGAAACACTTTAATCCTGATCGCCCTTCAAAGAGAAATCTACCTCCATCCTGCATCCACCTACCAGAGTCTTACTTCGCAGCCTGGCTGCAAGTGATCTTTGTTTCGGTTTCATTGTCACTGAATTCCTCTACGTTACTCACTGGATATATTTGGTGCGCACACGGCTAGAAATATGTCACTACTTAATTGTTGCTCATTCTTTAGGGAGCACGTTTTTGATTGGAGTTTCACTGGCTACAATAACCGCTATCAGTGTGGACAGACTTCTGGTTCTGTTGTTCGGACTCGCGTTCAGAAAGGTAGTAACCCTCAAGCTAACAAATGTAACTAAAATTGAACTTTGGCCTTATTCAAGTGGCAACACTGCTCTTTGGTTTTACAGGCGCAGTGCTTGGAGAATATTTTCGTCTGCGAATATATACTACTGTGTCTATGTCTAATAATAGACCCTTCACCATTTTATGGCTGCCATCTTGTCTGGGATGCAAACACGGATTTTGACTAAATTTGGACCGCTTTAGCGCCGCTAAAAAGAGACAGATTTCCAACTTTTGTGACTATTTTAAATAGTTTTACTGATATCATTCCTTCAACAGAAAAAAGGCCGTTAAGGAAGGTATGACGTCTAAAAATTCGAATAATAAATCTTCTCATGTTGCCTTCAATTTCGCGGCAATTTGCCATGATGATTTTAAAAGGGTTGGTACGAAATCTTACAAATTTGTTTATGGTCGTTGTAGCCTGAATCTGTTCTTTTTATTTCATGAAAATAATTTCAGTATAAATGTCTTTTAAAAGCCACTATCACTGTGTAAATCTGTCTCTTATTAGCGGAGCTACTGCGGTTCAAAGACGGCTAAAATCCCATACATTTACTGTAAATTTAGCCGTGAAGGGTCTATTTCTTCTACTGTTACACGAGGATTTTTCTAAGATTTTGTCACAATCAAAATCAAGTTCGTGGGAATGTTCAGGAACAAGCGAATTAAAAAAAATACACTTAATGTACCACGATACATAAAGAGAGTACACGCATCAGCTGTGGTCCCAAGCGCCTATCCAGAGATAACAAAGAGGAAGTCATCCGCTTTTTTTCACATTTAATGCCGCAGTGACTCTCGTGTTTTTCAACTCATCATTATACCCAATTCTGTACTGCTGGAGGATCGAAGAAGTGAGACAATCAGTGAAAGACTCCTTGAGGCTATGGATCAATTAAAGATGTGATTTGTGCGAGCGAAATGACAATGTATTTGATTATTGCGAGTCACGCTGGCACCTTTGGTTAGGCCTTTCAATAATCAGATAACTTTCTCCAGATACTAATAATAATAATAATAATAATAATAATAATAATAATAATAATAATGATGATGATGATGATGATGATGATGATGATGATGATAAGTAAATAATAATAATAATAATAATAATAATAATAATAATAATAATAATAATGATGATGATGATGATGATAATACTAATAATACACATGAGAACTGAGATGTTGATAGAACCCACTGGGACCTCGGAAAAAATCCGAGCCCCAGATGGGATTCGAACCCACGACCCTCCGTGATCTAGTCGGATGCCCTCATCACTGAGCTACTGGAGACTCTATGACGAGCAAGGGTGAAATGTGGGTCTTTGACCACGACGACCCACGACGGAGGGTCGTGGGTTCAAATCCCATCTAGGGCTCGGATTTTTTCCGAGTTCCCAGTGGGTTCTATCAACATCTCAGTTCTCATGTGTATATATCATTCTCAAATACTAATAATAATCATAATAAAAGTAACCTAATTTAATTCTCAAGGTTATTTAGCCCAGCACGAGTGCTCTACCAATTGGGGAGACTACAAATCAACCGAAATAATTTCAAATCAAATCAAACGGCGTTGCTTTTTGAGGAGAGCGGAAAACCGGAGTACCCGAGCAAAAAACCTCTTGGAGCAGACTAGAGAACCAACAAACTCAACCAACATATGGCGCCGAATCCGGGGATCGTTGCGGACCACAATGGTGGAAGGCGAGTATTCTCACCACTGCGCCAGCCCTTCTTCTCTATAAGCATCATGTTACTAGCAGATATTTTTTGTCCATGTTGACTCGGGTATACTCGGAAAGAGTCGAACATACGACGATCTTCCGATTGATAGTTCGGATGCTCTACCACTTAGTTATAGGAGACTCGCGGGACCTGGGCCATAAAATTAGATTTATGTAACAATTGCCCCGCCATACTTCTAGGATCGGGCCATTTCCGAGTTGCTGTTTGTCTCGGTTTCGAAGTGAATCTTTGTGCTCAACTATTGAAAGGGAAATGAAAAATAGTTTTCGTGGACATAACATATCCCGGCCAACGCCCTGAGCCTCCCTCTCTGTCCCCTCAGTTTCTCTTGGTATGACACAACTTGGGCTTCCGATGCTTAAAAAAGTTATTAAATTAGAAAACGCGCATTTTTTCATGCTTGGCATGTTTTATTTTCTTGCTGGATTTACTCCTTTTTTTCCAAAAAATCAAGGTCCTTGAATTTTTATGTGTTTAATTCAAAACTTTAAGATCAGTTTAAGGACCATTCATTGGGTTTCAAGTTTCCATAATTTAAAAACACAACTTATGGCTAAATAAATCAAGACATATGTCAAAAGTGGTCCTCGATCCTTTTAAAAAAGTAGTGGTCCATTTAACAGAGATTATTTCGAATTTTTGAAACTGACCAGATAGCAGGTCTTTTAATCCTATCAATCAGGAACATCCGCCCTCGTAGAAGCATAAACGATAATCAGTCGTAGGTATAATGTTACTGAATTCTATGTAAAGTAAAATTTTGGTTTAATTAACAATGTAGTTTTTGCTTAACCTATAACACAGACATCCTTTTAAAAAAGTGCAACCTGTTTCCATGTATTTCATGTGTTTTACGAAGCATAGGAAGTTTCTTAGGCGCCACAGGAGTGTAAGAAAACCTATCCCATTTAAACAATTGCAGTTTAATTCACTTTCAGAGGCCGGAACTACTTGAAACAGGGCACGTTAATTGGTGCGAACGATTACGATAAAACCTTTTTTTTATTTCCACTGCAAGATGACAGATGTTCTCCAAGTCAATAAACTAGACGTGATGTTCTTGAACACTGCATGCAGTTCACCGCACTACCCAACTATACCACCTTCATGAAAGAAGTGTTCTGCTTCAATAGGACACAAAGCTGTGCGCGTGCGCCAGTGCGTTGCAATGAGTATAATCATTAAATGTTCTACTTTTGTATATCACCACTGATGAGTGCTATGAAATGGGCCTTCTACGCTTAAAAGAAACCTCGATGACAGATGAATATTCCTCGGTTTTTTTAGAAGCTGATGACTCATACAGTTGCCGTAGCGTCTTCTAAGAAGATTTAAGACAAGTGGAGATAAATAAATATAAAATACCTCGTTTTCGCCTTTATCTATCACATTTAAAAATGGCATACATCATCTTTCAAGTTTCAACCCTAGAAATAATTTTCAAAAATCCCTCTTATAATAATAATAATAATAATAATAATAATAATAATAATAATAATAATAATTTATTCATTTCTAGTGCGCATCTTAACTTGACTATATTCACGTGCGCATTCTTAAGTTATAATTACGAGAAATAATAGATAACTACCTAACTATTAATCTAACATATTAAATTTTTTTTACACGAGCACTCTGTTACTATCCCTATCTTTGAAAAGAAAACGTCTTCACAAAGATTTCAGGAAATTGTTTGCCTTCGCGATAATAATCCACGATTTCCGTCGAATTTCATCTTGTTGCCATGGCAACTGCACGAGGCAGTGATGACAAGAAGTTCATCTTCGTAGATTCCTCCCTTTTCGTTTTATTTCCTGAGCTGAACGACAATGTTTCTTCTTTGCTTTTATGAATCTTTCTATACCTAAAAGAGACCAGGATGTTAAAAACTGTGGCATAATTATGTCATCTAGGAAGATCTATGACAAACTGGAGTTGAATAAATATAAAATACTTCACGTTCACCTTTATCACATGGAAAAGTGCCAAAGTTCAAGATTACAAATGGACCTTTCTACTCTACAAACAAGTTTCAAAAATCCGTCTTTTTAATTTTTATCATAACAACTGTAACATGTTACTATTTCTTCGGTACTAAGATATAAGGATTTTTTGCATTCAGGCATTCAATTTTCGTGTTACCATGGCAACGGCGCTCGGCAATAATGGGTAGAAGTCGTTCTAGGTTAAGTGTTTCAAAGCTGTAAAAATCGTGTATGGCAAGGTAATTGAGTCATTGAAAGTATACTTGAAATACGTCCCTCCCCTAATAGTTTTATTCTCTGAAGCGGCAATGTTTCTCCTGGAAAGGCTGTTGCCATGCATTGACGGAGCTATTGTCACATAATGAAGTAGACGAAATGTGGTAGTACACCTGGTCTTAGTCACTGACAGTGACGTGATGTGTGTTTCGCAGGTTAATTGAACCTTAATATTTGCCGATGCAATTAGCTCTGCAAAACAATTCTAAATGTTGGAGAGTGAAAATCCTTCCATAAAAGGCATACAAAAAAACATTTTTAAAAACTTCGATACTTTGTCAATACTGGTTTTCCTTCTTATTCAAAGAAAAGTGCTAAAGTTGCGCTATTCCACCAATTTGTTGCCTGCGAGGAAGCTCTCCCGAGGGGGTGGGGGTAAATTGTTTCTTTAGTTTGCAGATGGATTTATTTTTCTGTGAAACTCGTGTAAATGTTGACGACTGATAAACTTCGATAAAAAGCACTTTCATCAATGCATGGCGGCAGGCTTAAAATTAAGAGGAGAAACATAAAACGAAATGAGGAGAGTTATATTTTCAGTACACTTCCAATGATTCTAATACGTTGATGAACACGATTTTGAAGATTTACCGAGAGCGACTTCTTATGTAAATGTAAATGTGCGCTTAGTTGATCGCTCCCTACAAGAGCTTTTCAGGATCAACCGGCTCAACGGGATCGGAGCAAATGCATGTGAAGGCGCCCACGGCTGCCACCATACGATCCATGTGTGATCTCGCATCACTGCAAACCCAGCCAGATGTAATTGACTGGGATTCGATTTTGAGGACGGACAAAAACTGGAGTACCCGGAGAAAAACTCTCGAAGTCAGGTTG
>OX421455.1:26728851-26733851 GCA_949126865.1 Montipora capitata | reverse complement strand
CTCTCTCTCTCTCTCTTATATATATATATATATATATATATATATATATATATATATATATATATATATATATATATATATATAGATATATATATATATATATATATATATATATATATATATATATATATATAGATATATATAAATGAATGAATAATCAGGACATGATCATACTTTTGCCTCTGGTTTTCATACAGGTCTGTTTCGTACAGGACGTTTAGTTTGTCCTGCACTCATCAGTGTGTAACCAAGAGTGATTTTATTCGTTGAAGATTACCGCTTTTTAGTCATACATGGCCGTTCGTGTTGCACGCTCCTATTTACCTAACGTTCTTCAATAGGTATTTCTCATTGTGTCTACATTTACTAATCAACTCGCTGCGCTTATTGAGTGTTGCTGTTTGCGGCTGGTATATGATGTAATATTTTTCAGCTATGCATAAATTACAACGTTTTGTCGCGTTTGTATAATGCGAGGCGTGACAAATATTTTTCCACGAAATTGTATAGTCGGTGTTGCTGTATAGATATATATATATATATATATAGTACAGTAAGGTAGGGAGGGGATATATTAGCAATTGATTGCCTTAATCACTTAGGATCACCAGCCTATTCCCGTTTGGATGGCGATTCATTAGGCATTTCTGAGAAATACAACAGACAAGGTTAATTTGGGAACAGAAATCAGCACAACTAAGCAATTAAGTGAAAATGTGGCTCAGCCAGGAATTGAACCTTGTCTGTTGTATTTCTCAGAAATGCCTAATGAATCGCCATCCAAACAGGAATAGGCTGGTGATCCTAAGTGATTAAGGCAATCAGTTGCTAATATATCCCCCAGGAACCCATGATCCGGAGCCTACAACTCTACTGTGTTCGTGTAACGGCGTTTTCACAGACTGATTTATTTTTAGATTGAATTTCCCGCGAATGAAACTCCCACAGGAGCCCGATGACCAATTAAAAGAAATTAAGCTGACGTCATAGGGTCACCGAACCGGAACTGCCTTTGTTTTTTCCGGAAAAGATTGTCTAAAAATAGATCGGTCTGTAAAAATGCCGTTACATAGGCCCAGTATGGGAGCTGTAGGCTCCGGGTCATGGGTTCCTGATCCCCTCCCTACCTTACTGTACTTAGTTAATTTCCAGGGGGATATGGCCGTGCATCACCGATCGACCGGGGAGTAGTGACGTGATCCTGATTGCAGAAAGTGTGTGAAATTGTCTCCTCGGACCTGACCATCTGAAGGCCAAAGTTGTGTATGTGTTGTACAGTAATATGTGTTCCCAGTGTGGTTGGTTCAGTGGCTGAGTGGTTAAGGCATCCGACCGGTAATCTAGAGACCCTGGTTCAATTCCTGGCTGAGCCACATTTTCACTTAATTGCTTAGTTGTGTTGATTTCTGTTCCCAAATGAACCTTGTCTGTATATATATATAAGAGAAGAAGAAGAAGAAAAAGGAGAAGATTAATATTTTAATTTTATTAGGGATGACTGATAAAGACATCGTCTTTTTTCCTATCTGACCCTTCCAAGTAAATAAAGCTCTAAATATGTTTACAATTATGTGTTGAAATAAATATAATAACAATAAACTGATTCAGTAAAAAATTTTAAAATAGGTTAACAGAAATTAAATTGACAATTAGCTAATATAGTCTCTCTATACTGAGTTCTGTAACAGTTTCCAATCGCTGTTGAAAAAGGTGCCTGCACTTGGCATTGAAAACTTTTGGTGACGTTATGAGGTGGAGATGACTTAGGATTGAATTCCAGATGGCTGGCGCCATATTGGAATAACGTGTTTTACCGGCATTAATCTTGGGCCTTTTGGCTCGAGTGGTGACTTGGCCTTTTAAATAGGTTGGCCATACTATCAGGGAGTAGGTCATTAAGTGATTTAAATACAGAGTTAATAATCCTTGGCGAATAATGTCACTAAGAGGACAGATCTTTAACTTTTGGAAGAGTTTCAAAGAACGACAAGAGGTGTCAGCATTAAGGAGGAGTCGTGCTGCACGTTTTTGTTCTAGGAGTACTTGTTGTAACAGTTTAGAGGAGCCGTTGCCCCAAACTGAACAACAGTATTCGATGGTTGGCTTAGCTATTGAATTATACAAAAGCAACGTGTGGTTGCTGCGTCTCTTCTGATTAACTCAAGCTTGGAATATAACTTCTTTATACACTTAAAAGCATGATCAGACCACGTCAGAGAGGAGTCTAAATATACACGCCCAGTATTTTCTCACAGTTACTGTAGGATTGATAACCGTCTTACCACTTATCTTCACATTCAGGTACTCTTCAGTTCCTTCAAGTTTGCGTTGTGAACCAAGAATCGTGATCTTTGATTTTTGCGGGGGAATTACCGTTTTGTTTGGGGTAGACCAAGAAAACAATGCATTTGCACCTCTTTGAATATTAATGTTGAGTTCAGTAACAGATGGTGAAGGGTAATGAAGAGTGGTATCGTCAACATACAAAATGAGTGGAGGTTGATGAGTTGCCAAAAGGGATGTCATTTACATAAATTAAAAAAAAACGAAGGGCCCAGACAAGATCCTTTAGATGGTGATGGATGCATAAGTGACAGTACTCTAGAATATCTATTAGTAAACAGTACAGCAAGAGCAGGACGGTTTTATCTGTTACCGAAAATACATAAGAAGGGTTGCCCGGGAAGACCGGTTATCTCAGGTTGCAATACACCGACAGAGAAGATTTCAGAATTTGTTGATCATCATCTCAAACCATTGGTGTCCACTATTCCATCGTTTGTAAAAGACACAAATGACTTCCTTCATAAACTTCGGAGCATTGACACATTCCCAGAGGGTGCTATTCTCGTGTCACTTGACGTAGTGGGTTTATACCCTCATATACCTCATGTGGAAGGCTTAGAGGCAATAAGACAAGCGCTAGATAAAAGAGAGACTCATGAGGTGCCTACTAGTCTTATAGTTGACCTGGTGGAGTTGGTCTTAAAGAATAACAATTTCGAGTTCAATGGTAATCACTATTTACAGACATTGGGGACGGCGATTGGTACTAAAATGGCGCCTGCCTATGCGAATCTGTTTATGGATAGATTGGAAAGACGATTGATTTTGGAAGCACGGGTTAAACCATACATATGGCTAAGGTATATTGATGATATCTTCATGGTGTGGACTGGAAGGGAAGAGGAACTTAGAGAGTTTTTGACCTACATTAATGAGGCGCATGCTACCATAAAATTTACGTGGACTTGGTCTAGGGATCAGGTTAACTACCTGGATGTTCAAATTAGGAACAGCAATGGTATGATTGAGACGGACCTGTATATAAAGCCAAAAGATAAGCATCAATTTCTTTTTTCTCCTTCGTGTCATCCAAGGGGTTGTAAACAGAGCATTCCGTACGCTCAAGCACTGAGGTTAAGACGTATATGTTCTACCAACGAGGTCTTTGATAAAAGGGCTGATGAACTCAGTAAGTATCTGGTGGCACGAGGATATCGGGAACGATTTGTACGTGAACAGATCCGGAAAGCTAAGTTAAAAACCAGAGAGGAGACATTAACGCCGGTGTCTCAAAAAGCCACTACACGAGTTCCCATAGTAGTGACGTACCATCCTAATCTTCCTAACATTGGGGCTATACTGAGGGAACTTCAGCCTTTGCTACATTGTTCTGATAAATGTAAGAAAGCGGTGAGAGAGGTTCCGATGGTGGCTTTCCGTAGACCTAAGAGTCTGGGAGATTATCTAGTACACGCTAAACTAAAATCTTCAGACTCGAAAGATAAACCCAAAGGAACTGTCAAGTGTGGAGATCGCCGTTGTCATGTTTGCGAACACTTAAAAATAGGAGAAAGTTTCATGTCAAAAATAACAGAAAAAAGATATTCCATTAATTTCGAGCTGAACTGTAATTCAACCAATATAGTGTATTTGCTGAGTTGTAAAGTATGTGGTGTTCAATATGTGGGATCAACCAGTACTAGGTTTCGCCTCAGATTTAATAATCACAAGAGTCGTATTCGAGCTCATGCTAGACTCTCATTGGATGACAAATCTAGAGATGATTTAATTTATCAACACTTTAATGGCCAAACCCATAACGGCATCGAAGATCTCGATATACAATTAATTGATCAAGTAAATGATGAGAGGGACCTATTGGACAGAGAAGGACAATGGGCTTATAGGCTGAGGTGTGTAAAGCCCCATGGATTGAATGAAAGCGATTTCTTTTTCAGCCAAAATAAGTCGTCCCGAGTACAAAAGAACTAAAAATCTAGTCTCTGGAAGATATCTATTGTTTTGTATACATGCATGCATAATTCCAAAAACGCGCGCGGGGTTTTGTTTTTATGGTGCGCGCGGTTTGTTTCTTTGGAATGTGCCATTTGTAATTGTAAATAAGGCGTGTTATATATATATATATATATATATATATATATATATATATATATATATATATATATATATATATATATATATATATATATATAACTTCGGGTGAGTTCCACACTGATAAATCCAGAATAGTGCTCAACAATAATGGAACGGTAATAACAATGTTTTTCTACTCAATATAGTTTCATATGGACTTTAATACAGGTCTGTTTCGTAGACCAACAAGGAGTTGGACCACTCATCAGTTAAATTCCATATACACTGTAGCATCGCTGGGGTTTATATACATCAGTAGCGTGATCGTTACAAGATTCAAACTTGAAAAACAATAGTAAAAAAGCATTTGTAAATTTATGATTGGTTGTTGAGGATGCGATTGAACCTAAGGAGAAAATTTCGCTTGTGCCTGCAAGTCGATACGAGTTCATTACGTTTGTTGAGCGTTGCCATGTCCGGTTTATATAGAATATAGAATTTCTCGGTACTACATAGATTACATCGTTTAGTAAGGTTGCTATAAGATTTGGCCTTGGCTAGAATTTTCCAGGAGATTGCGAAGTCTTTCTTTTGATCTTTTAGCTGCCATAGGTGTTTGC
>OX421455.1:26713851-26718851 GCA_949126865.1 Montipora capitata | reverse complement strand
AATGACTTTACACAACCATGTGGGAAACCTGTGTAATGTCATCACCCCATTCAACCAATTATGATCTACAGAATCATATGCTTTTTTTACATCAATCCAGGCCACACTCAAATTCCGCCTCCTCCTGTTACAATCCAGCGCAACTGTTCTATCGATCAACAAGTTGTCTGGTGGTCCATTGCATCCTGCACGCGCATCCCTCTGCGCACCCTCCATTAGATCGTTCTCCTCCAAATGCTGGTTTGTCGTGACAAGCAAACACGAGGTGAACCACTTATAAAGCGTGTTTAGACAGGGGATGGGTCATTGGTTGTCGCTGGTAAACTCTCCAGGCTTTGGGATTAACGTTGTCTTCCCTTCACAAAACTTTGCTGGATACTCTTCCTCATACTCGTAGATCACTCGGAATGACGAAATAACACCCTCATGCAACGCTTGGGCACGTTTCCACCAAAAATTGCCGATACGATCTGGTCCAGGTGCGTTCCAGTTCTTTTCTGCGCCAAAGCCCGCAGAGCCTCACTTGTAACTAAGTCCCAGGCCTCCTCCACCGAAGGAGGGACGCGATCGTTAATAATAGCTCTCAAGTCCTGCAGCCATTCCGCACTTCGTTTTCCAGTTCCGTTCCCTTCCCATATTAGGGAGTTTAAGATCTGCGACGCGACGGTAACGAAAACGTCATTTAAAATTGCAACTTCAGGTCAATTAATCTTTTTCGTCATTATGTCGGCTTGTCTAACTTCTAAAAACTAGTGTAACTTTCCAGGAACTAAATTAGGAGGTGCGGTGTTGAAGCAACGACAAAAAATTCAAATTCGCTGCCTTGTGTTCACGTTCTCTGAAAAACTTGAGAATTGGTAATTTCAGGTCGTGGATTTGCAGATGACGTCAAAGAAATGTACAAAAATGAAAAATGCACGTGCAGAGCATGCAAAGCTATTGTTTTTGCTCATTAAATATACATAATTTGTGACGTTTTCGTTGCCGTCGCGTCGTAGATCTTAAACTCCCTAATTACAATACAATACATACTTAATTGACCGCTCCCCATAGGGGAGAAGTGATGCTATCGATAACGTACGACATTCCTTCTGCAAAATCTCCCGGTTCCTTTTCCCTCTCTTGGTGAGCTTTCGGTTTTCTTTCAAGCAATCCACTTCCGCTTTGGCAATTGATATCTGTTTCCTTATTTCACTTACTTTTTCCACGTACAAATGGCGCCGTTTCTGTTGCTTACTCTCTCCGGCTGATGGTCTTTTCGGGTCTTTCTTTTTCCAGCCTTTGTACAACAAAAATGCAATAACAACAGAGTACAGCACACAGCTTACGATCCAAAGATAAGTGAACGGGTTGTCCGTAGGGTGTACTTTCTGTTGCCTCATTAGCTCTGTTAAGGCTTGAAGGCTTGATTGATGTTCTCGAGATCGCGCTTTGTTGGCTTCTCCTCGATACGGGTGTCAAACTCGCGAGCTATGTACTCGTCTTGGCGCGTGTTAATTTGGCGTAAGATGGTAATTGATGATTCCAGCAAAATGCGTGCCTCTTGACTGATGGTACTCGTCGCTCCCTCGGGACTAACTCGTTCTCTCATATGCAAATCGAAGTCTTCCTGTACAACACACGAATTAGCATTTCGCGGTCCGTTGATATTTTCACACAATTCTTCGCAAACACTTCTTCGCAAACACTCTCTCCCACCTTCCTTCTTTCACTTCTCCCAATCCCTGTACTCAAACTATCCGCAACGCTACCGAGAATCTTCTCTAGTCTGACCGCTTGATCCCGCAGATTTTTACTCGTCAACGCGAAATCACCGTATCCTTTCTCTTCCCACATTTCTTTCATCGCCTGCATATAACTCCTATCACCACTGGCACTGTTGTGGTTTTCATTCCCCACATTCGCTCAATCTCAATTTCAAGGTCTTTATACTTAGATAGTTTTTCGGTTGCTTTTACTGAGGTGTTCCTGTCAGTCGGGATGGACATGTTGATGAGTAGGCAATTTTTTTCGTTTTTTGTTTTTGATAACAATATTTGGTCTCTTTGCTTTTATCTCACGATCTTTCTGTATTGGCATGTCCCATAGAATTGTTATATCATTCCCCTCTGACACAGTTTGAGGTTCGTGCTCGTACCATCTTTCTTTTCTGCTAATGTTAAATTCTTTACAGATATTCCAGTGTAGGTATGAGTCATCCTGCCACAACATGATCAACAGTTTCTTGGAGTTTCTTGGAGTTTCCTGCATGTTGGATCTCTGCCATCTTTGAGTATCCATTCCCGGGTTGTAGTGTTTTAGGGAAGTTGAGCTCTTTTCTGAACATTGCTGCTTGGTTAGTCACTGAATACTTTTTCTTTTCCCGTTGATGCTTTGTAACAATCTTGGGAAGGGGGTCTTTGTGGTGGTCAGATAGGTATCTAGTCCAATTGTTGTTGTTTTATAAGTAGTTTCCAGTTGGATAGTCCCCTGCCACCCTCGTTTCTGGGTAGGCACAGTCTAACCACATCTTTTTCACGGTCTGATTTTGATTTTCCGAGGTGAGTATTTTTCTGTTCTTTCTCACGGTTTTTTGTTTCTCTGTTGTTATTGTCAAAGGACTTGATAATGTAAATTGACCACCGTATAGGGATTCTAAAAGCTGATCATGACGTTTCGAGCGTTAGCCCTTCGTCAGATCGAATCGAGGAATTATGGTTTTTGTGTAGTTTTTATAGTAGAATAGGAGCTACGTTATTGGTGGTACTCAGTACTTTCCCCACCGACGCAGCACCACAGTTTCTTTAGAAACTACCCCCTTTATTATTATTGCTATTACCTTGTCATGCGGGAAATGATCCTTTCGTGGAAATTAAAGCTAAATATTTCAGCAAACCCACCCAATCCCATATATGTCCTCGCAAAGTTTTATCCTTTAGATGCAACAAACCTCACGAATTTTGCATTATTAAGTTGATTATATTTATCTATGACAACAGGTCTTCCCGTTCTATTCACGAAATCCCTTTAAACGGTGCCAACAGGAGCCCATTAACCAGGAGTTTACTCCTCCAAAACGAGTTCTGTGCATAGTTGGTATGGTCTTTGTAACGGCATTTTTACATATCGAGCTATTTTTAGACGAGTTCTTAAATAAAGCTGGCACGAGTGCAACATTCGAAAACCCCATGGGTAGCAATTTCTCGTGCAAGACTTGTGATTAGCAGAAAAGGTCTAGTTTCGCGAGAAACTCAATCTAAAAGTAACTCGGTCTGTAAAACGCCATTCCACAAATACAATGAAGATGTTACGCTTCTAGTCATAGGCTCCTGATGTTAGTTAGGATGATTGAAACATAAAATAAAAATTGACGGTAACCGTGCATATGTGTGAAATAATTGGGTTTGTTTTTTTGTAAAAGTAGACACAATTTGTTTTACACGTTTAATAGGAGTTAACGTTGAAATACGTTGAAGCAACAGGAACTCAAAACGGTCTTTCAAAAAACGACAAATAATGACACGGCAATAGACCTAATCGGCTAACTCAATGTTGTTGGTTTTCCTTCTCATTCAAAGAAAAGTACTAAAGTTGCACTTTTTACCAATTTGTTACCCGCGATGCCCATGCTATTTAGAGTGCATCCGTGCGTAACAAAGGGTATATAACAAAGAAGAACAATAGATTCGTGGCAGTTTGGCGTTTGGGCAAGCAGGTGTTAGGATCAGGGCAGGAATCATTCCCCGCCTTTTGAGACAGGGGGGGGGGGGGGGGGGGAATCTAAGATGAGCTAAGGTGTTAACTGTTCCCAAATTTTCCCCACCCTCCCTCCCTGTCGACCGTTTATAAGCGCCTTCTCGCTCCCTTGCCTACGGACTCGCATTCCTCCCATAACTCTACTACGTAGGCCTTTGTGAAGTGAGGATGCGCTTTGAATAGATTACAATTTGCTCTGCAAAACACTTCTAAATGTTGGTGAATGAAAATCCTTCCATAAGAGGCATACAGAAAAAAGCATCGATACTTTGTCAATACTGGTTTTCCTTCTTATTCAAAGGAAAAAGGAAAATTGCACTATTCTACCAATTTGTTGCCTACGAGGAAGCTCTCCAGAGGGGGTGGGAGTAAATTGTTACTCTGGTTAAATGACACTTATTTTCCGATGCAGAAGGCTTAAAATTAAGAAGAAAAACATTTTCGTACTCAGAGAATAAAACGAAAAGGGGAGAGTTATATTTTCGGTATACTTCCAATGATCCTATTATATTGATATACACGATTTTGAAGACTTACCGAGAGTGACTCCTTTCTCGTGCAGTTGCCCCCACCCCACCCCCTCAAGGGAGCTTCGTTCCACGCAAGCTAACCAATTTGGGAACAAACTTTTGAAAATCTGACAAATGATTTTCAAAGATATATGTTTCGGGAAATTTTGAAGAGTCAAGCTAAATGTTTAATGACGCTCTCATCTTTTGAAACATGATCCAACACCAAAGATTATTTTTGTACGTTTATGTAAAGATTATTTATTTGAACCAGTCTGAAAATTCTCAAACGTGACATGAGCGTAATAACTTACCCTTATTTGCTGCTTAAGCAGCTGCATCATATTCAAATAACTCTCCCATTACAGTGTCATTAGTAAAGACTTCTCAACAAACTTCCCACACGTTGATTGGTGTGAGATGACGCAATAAAATATCATTTTCTGGTGTTAATAAACGTCGATAAATCCAGAGCGGTCTTAACATATTTTAAAGTCGTTTGGTAAGACAAGGTCACTACATTGAGGTGAGGTAACAATGAAGGATCTCACACAGTTCAATCAGTCCTTGTTTTGCTCGGCAGAATTAATTGAGGGTTTACAGAACCATCTGCTAAGTCTTTCAGTCTTCAACATTGCCATTGCAATTTCTGCAATTGTGGGAAATACTCTGATCCTGATCGCCCTTTGCAAAGGAACCTCTCTTCACCCGCCTTCCAGAGTTTTGCGTGGCAGTCTAGCGGCCAGTGATCTCTGT
>OX421455.1:26693851-26708851 GCA_949126865.1 Montipora capitata | reverse complement strand
TTTTTCTTCTTTGGTTTTTTTCCCGCGAGTTACAAGCCCCTAATAACAGTGGAGAGGTTTTCGTTTGAGAGAAACTTTAGTTCTGCCCTCTTCTTTAAAGAATCGGCCAACCTGCCTTTCTGAAAACGAAAATCTGGGTCTCTTAAAATAGCAGTCCATTGTCCGAATCCGTGCTTATCGATACCCTTTTTTAGAAAATCGTATTTATCTGTCGTAAATCTTAACGGTCGACGTTGATGGCCCTGACTTAGTAAACGATTTGAATGCGGGGTATCGATTTTGGGCCGTCCGTTTTCTGATCGTGCACATTCAATGGCTGGCTCAAAAGTGGCTACGGAACATGAGCTGCCAAATCTAGTGTTCACTTCCATATCCACCTCTAAGCCTTTGGTCCCCTGTAATTTGTGAAGACATTCGTGGGCCTTTACAGCAACTTCGCGCGATCTCCTCTACTTCTGACAGTGCACTTTGGCCACGACAGAGCTATGTTTTTGGTCTTCAGACAAAACTTGGTTCTCTTTGTCGCTTAGCCCGCGAAGACTTTGCGTTTCGACGATTTGGCGATAACAATAGTTCTCAAATCATCCATTAAGGTCCAATTTGTTCCGCTCGGGATTGGGAATTCGGAACAATTGGTTCCCTTTTTAACAACAAAGGACCATTTTGTTCCGTATCTTTATAAAAGCACGTTCCCATGTTATCAAAAGGAACACATATTTACGAACAATAGTTCCCAAATCATCCATTAACTGAGGACCAATTTGTTCCTCTCGGGATTCGGAACTCGAAACAATTGGTTCTCCTTTTCAAGCCTTTTAGCAATAAAGGACCATTTTGTTCCCAAGTAGTATGAAAGCTCGTTCCGATTTCATCAAAAGGAACACAGAAAAGAGGAACAATCTGTTCTCGCTTTTCAAGAGGGGACCGTTCCAGAATCAAGAAAAGGAACGCCTCTGAAAAACAAAATGTGCTCAAACACATCGTTAGTTAAAGAGAAAGAGGCCAAAAGGCGACTAAAAGATCACTTTGTAGAACAAAATCGAATACCGAAGTTTTGCTAACGAAATAGAACACACAATTGGAAAAAGGAAACAAAATTGAAATTTGGGAAATTTTATAGATGATTTTAGAAGAGTTTGTTTGGAATCTTAAAAATTCGTTTATGGTCGTTGTAGCCTGAATCTGTTCTTTATACTTCATTTAAATAAATAAATGCCTTTTAAATGACACTATCACTGTGGAAATCTGTCTCTTTTTAGCGGCGCTACAGTGGTTCAAAGTCGGCCAAAATCCCATACATTTACTGCAAATTTAGTCGTGTTTACCCCCCAACCAAGATGGCGCAAAAAACCGTTGGAGGGTCCATTACGGCGTCATCATCGTGCAACTTAATAATCGATGAACAACGGACCTAGATGGAAATAACTTTTGAAACTTGTTTTACTTTATTAATGAAGTTTTAATATCTTTCATAGTCACTGTCACCACGTACTATCACAGTCATCACCATCATCGATACTATTATCATTATCATTATTTTTTTCTTTATTAGTATTTACCAATTATTCGCCGAAGGCGCAGTGAATATTTAACAATTATTCCATAAGCGCGCGTTGGATATGAGATGGTAAATAGCCAACGAGGCGCGTAGCGCCAAATTGGCTATAACCAGTCTCATATCCAACAAGCGCGAATGGAATAATTGTTTTATTAAATTCCTTCAACTCCAAAAATTTGGAAGTACGAAATACGAGCGGAAAAAGCGGGAAAATCCGAGCGAAATCGAAAAAAACTTGATGAGAACTGATGCGATGTTGTGTAATACCTTGTTGTCAGACAGACGCAGGCTCATCACAAAAACATTTCTTGCCTTTTTGGCGTACTTCTAAACGTCGGAATTGATCCAAACTTTCCACAAAAAAGTTTTTTTTTCCCTTTTTGGCTTTATTCAAAGAGAAATTTCGCTTTCCGGCGAAAACATTTTTAGTTTAGCAACGCTTAACGCAATCATTTACCATATAAGGTCAAACCAAGGTATATGAGCTGATAACCGAGATTGAGTGAACCAATCAGAGCACGCGAACTACATTATCCGAGGTTGAGAATTTAATAATGGTGAATATTTACCGAGACGTAGTCGAGATAAATATTCCCCAATATTTACTGAGCCTGAGGCGAATAATCGTTTTAGTGTAATTTTCAGCGCTGAATATCAAGAAAGTGCAAAACAACGGGCTAAGACAAGATAAAAAGGCATTCACCACTGAAAATTATACTAAATAGATTTAGCCAAGCCTAAAAGCGGAGCTCCCGTCTCTAACCCCAGAAAGCAACTTATACACTCTTTCTTTTCATAAAAACGTCCAATTTTGGAGCTGAGGCTGAACGTTCTTACATAATTTGGCGTTGTGAGGCTGACAACGTTCTTAAAGATGTTCTTAATTTTACATGGTACAGTTTTTCAATAACTGAAATATTGCGGACGTGACTAGGAAACCTATCAAAGTGCTTGCTTTGATGATGTTGAAGTTTGATATTTTGTAACGATTATAAATAAGAACTCATTAACTGAGATGTGTGTCATGCGATAAGAAAACCATCGTTATGTTATACTAAATATGCCGTTTTAATAGTATTTGGTTTAATTTACATTTCTTTACCTTTATTTCATGCTTTCATTTCAAATACAAACATCAAAATAAAACGATCTCAATCGACTGAGTCTCAGCCTGAGGAATGTTCTTAAGACGTTGTTATAATTTTGGTTAATCTCATCCCGAACGTTCTTATAAAAAAGGTTCTTTCTTTCTTTCTTTCAGTTCTTTATTTTTCGAATAGGTATTGTTAATAAATTGGACATGCCCACAGGTAGCAGATGCTAATCTAAGTGGGTCATTTTATTGTAATATATTAAGGTAACCGGAAGTTGTGTTAGGTTATTGCATCATCATTATTGTACCCAAGGTGCTTAGCGAATAAAGTGTGGTGTTGTGTTAGCAATCTAAACTGGTGTAGTTTATTGCCTCAAACTATATCCTTGCTAATATGTTACATTCTGGTTTCATCATCGAAAGTTACATTAAAGTTGTCGAGTCTAGTGTGAAATCCAAACAACAGGGAAGTGAAGGTAATGTTCATAATGTGTTAGAATCAAGGAAAGCACGTGATGATGATGATGATAATGATGATGATGATGATGATAATGATGAGTTAGGTATTTCGGTATTTAATGATGAGCTAGGTATTTAACCCCGTATGGTAGTTTGGTGTAGGAGTAAAGTGCTAATTGTCAGATCTTCTTTAAATCCAGATCTTCTTAGACTTAATATTACACCCCATACAAGCTTTACGGTTACGCCAATTTCTACCAAGCAAAGTAGGCTTATTCTCATCATTATTCGCGACTTTCTGCATCAACATTTAGCTGAGAATAGGCATGGGACAAATCAAGTTTGCTGAAAAATTTTGACCCCGAGAGAGCAGCATACAAGTCCTGTTGGGTGGGAAGGGGATATTGTTCATGTTTGTAGTCCCCACAAATTCTGAGTTGTCAGCTTTTGGTACAACTACTATTGGACTTGCCCAGTCTGATCTTTCAGTTTTAATTATTACCCCATTTTTCTCCAGTTTATCCAACTCCCTTTCAACTTCATCTTTCAATGCATACGGAACCCTACGTGGTTTCTCAAGTATGGGTTTTGCACCATCTTTCATGGTGATGTGTGCTTCCAACCCTTTCATACCCTCATAGCTATCTTTAAACAACTCACTATGTTTAGCGAGTAAATCATGAAGTTGACTTTTGGCATCTTCCAATCCAGATCTTCTTAGACTTAATATTACACCCCATACAAGCTTTACGGTTACGCCAATTTCTACCAAGCAAAGTAGGCTTATTCTCATCATTAGCTACAATAATTGGCAGTGTATACTTCTGGCCCTTGTACACAATATCACACTGCATTTCACCACAGACTGTGAGTGTTTCACCAGTGTAGGTTTTCAATTCAACATTTGATGGATGAAGTGGGAAATTACTGAATTTCTGAGGATATGTGCTCTTACTCATTATTGAGTAATCAGCAGCGGTATCTACTTCCATTGCAACTAGTGAACCATTTATGGACACTTTTACGTTATAACTTTTGTTGGTAAGATTATCTGTACCAAGTGCACACAAGGAATAAATCGGCACCTATGATATTCCAAGCTAAAACGGATATGATTTTGCAAGGCGTTCCAAACTGTGTGTGCAAGCAGGATGATATTCTTATTGGTGGTGTCAGTTGGCAGAAGAATATCAAAATCCTTTCCGAAGTATTGGAGAGGTTGCATCAACACACATTTAAAGATGGCAAAGTGTGAGTTTCTGAAGAAGGCGGTTGTCTATCTGGGTCTGAAAATAGATGCGGAAGGCTTGCATCCAGTTGATGAGAAAGCGGATGCTCTGATTAGAGCACCAGTCCCCCAAAATGTTAAAGAGGTGAGACCTTTTTGGGCATGGTCCAATACTACTACCCATTTTTACCAGATTTGGCAATTACACTAGCACTATTACATGAGCTCCACAAAAAGGGTGTCCAGTGGGCATGGACAAGAGAGTGTCAGCAAGCATACGAAGCTTGTAAACAAAATCTCACCAGTGATGCACTTTTGGTGCATTATGATGGGAACCGTGAACTGAGGCTTGCCTGTGATGCGTCCAGCTATGGACTTGTGGCGGTTATCAGTTATGTGATGAACAATGGCCAGGAAAGGCCAATAGCCCACGCCTCACGGACACTGAATTCGAGTGAAAGGATGATTATGCTTAAATTGAGCGCGAAGCATTAGCAGTTGTCTTTGGCGTACAAATATTCTACCAGTTCTTATATGGGCGTAGATTTACCCTAATCACTGATCACAAACCATTGTTGGCACTTTTCAGTCCAAAGTTTGCTATCCCCACACTAGCAGCAGCACGGATTCAGAGGTGCATGGGCTTTAGTACTCTCAGCATATGACTAAGAGATTGAATACAAAAGATCCGAAGACCATGCCACCTGTGAGGCTCTATCAAGGCTACCACATGAGGACTCTTCAGTGGGCAGTGAGAGTGCAGTCTACAGCGTGAGTGCAATTGATGACGATTTTCCAATTACAGCCGAGGATATAGGGAAGGCAACCCTTGTAGATTCTGTACTTAGTACGGTGGATCAATTTGTGATGTCAGGTTGGCCAGAAGGGTGTCCTGATGAGACCCTCAAACCATATCACAATAGAAGGAATGAGCTGTCCTGTGAACAGGGTTGTGTCCCTTGGGGCACCAGGGTCATTATTCCACCAATCTTTAGAGCTACGATGTTGGGGCAGCTACACTGGGAACACCCTGGTATATGTGGTATGAAAGCCATCGCTCGTACATGCATGTGGCGACCAAAAATGGACCAGAAAATTGGGGAAGCGGTGAGAGTTTGTACAGTGTGCCAAAATGTTAGGAATGCCCCACCCAGTGCACCTCTGATCCCTTGGAAGTGGCCAACTAGACCATTTCAGCGGATAGTATTGATTTCTGTCAGAAAGGTAACGATCACTTTCTCGTAGTAATTGATAGTCACGCAAAATGGATTGAAGTGCAACATATGACCTCCACCAATGCCGAACGGATTATCGATGAACTCCGTTTAATTTTTGCTTCTCACAGGTTACCCGAAGAGGTCGTATCTGACAATGGACCGCAATTTACATCTACTGAATTCGCTGAGTTCATACGCAAAAACGGCATTAAGCACACCTTGGTTCCACCCTACCACCCTCAGTCCAATGGGGCAGCAGAGAGGTCAGTGAGAGTTGTAAGGGATGCTTTGGTTAAACAAGTGCTCGAGGTTAAACAGGGTATTTCGATGAAACACAGAATTTTGTATTCAGGTATCGCACTACCCCCCAAAGTACGACTGGTGTAACTCCCGCTGGGTTGATGGTGTAGCGTCGCTTAAGAACAAGGTTAAGTCTGATTAAGCCTAATCTAGCACAAGCTGTAGAGAATAAACAAGAGAAATGAAAAATGTATAAGTATTTGAAATGTAAGACTGATAGACCATTTGCAAGAAATGACAGGGTTCGTGTACAAAACACGAGGGCTAATTCTAAGACTGATAAGTGGATTCTGGGGACTGTAATTAAAGTTTGTGGACCTCGAGCCTACGTAGTTAGGACAGGACATAAAACTAGATATGTTCACACTGATCATCTGATAAGGGCACAAGATGATGTACTAGATGATGTCAGTGAGCAAGAGGTCATGGTGCCTGAATCAAGTGGTCAGACTGTTACTGATATTAATGTGGATCCTCTTGATGGTATTTGTGACCCACATGTAAATCTGTCTGAAAACGAGGATTCTGTTGTATCTCCTACCGTTGTAAGTAGCCCATCTACAATTTTACGAAGATCTCATAGGGTTAGAAAACCAGTTGTTAAACATGACCTGTAGTAGGTTTTGCCTTAGGTAGAAGCGCACTGCTAATTTGGGGGGAAAGCAGTGTAATATATTAAGGTAACCGGAGGTTGTGTTAAGCTATTCCATCATCATTCGTGCACCGAAGATGCTTAGCGAATAAAGTTTGGTGTTGTGTTAGCAATCTAAACTGGTGTAGTTTATTGCCTCAAACTATATCCTTGCTAATATGTTACATTTATACAAAAGCAAAACTAATGTCAACTACTTGTGAAATGTTCGTGGCTAGTTTTACGCGGCGTTTCGTCTCGGCCAAGAGACTCTTCGGAGACCTTTAGAATTCAAAGGCAAACTCGTTGAGCATCGCGACCAAAAGTCCCGTTCGCAAATTCTAGATGTTGACAGTCTGGCCCTCTGTCAGTTACAGTTACAGTTATAAAAAAAAAGAGTGTATGGTGTTTACGGAAATAATTATTCTTCTACCCAAAGTACAAAATTAATCGTCATTAGTGTGTCCAGTTTGCAGTGATCAAACACAGCTGACAGCAGTAAACAAACAAGCCTTGCAAACAATGACCAATAATATTAATCAACAACTAAAACTGAAATTAGATGCACAGTAATCTCTTCCACAACACTTTCTGTTTGACTGACTCCCTCTCTCTTCAGTTCAGTACAACAGAAAAAAATTTTACTGTATTATTACTAATATCATTATCATTACCGTTATCGTTATCATTATCGTTATTATTATGTGTTTCCATCCACAGGGCACAATCATTGGTGAGTCCTAGTCACACCGCAACAAGCAGTTTTAGCACTCCTGGGCCTAGTTGTTCGAAAGCCGATTTACTTAATCCAGGATTAGAGTAAACTTTTGTTTCATGTTTTCAACTTTTTGGTGAACATTTCTTTTGCTTAATATATATATATTTTTTCAAGATTGACTTCCTCTAATGTAAAGCGTTGAACGGCAATTGGGAGTAGAGAAATAAACTCCTTGGTTAATATTTAATCTGGGATTACCGTTAATCGGCTTTTGAACAACCGGACCCTGCAGGACTCTCCTTAGGATTACTGCCGGTTCTGGAAAGATTGTCTTCTGCACCATGCATGGCCCAAAGCCCATATTAATATTTTTTCTTTCGCCCTCGAAATTCTCCGTTATACTACCCAACGCTCCTAATACAACCGGAGTGACAGTCACTTTCTTCATTTTCCACAAGACCTTCACCTCAACTGCAAGGTCTCGACACTGGGCAAGCAACGTCAATTATCTGACATTCTCTCTTCTTCTTATTGACCACTACAATATCTGGTCTATTGTGTGGGAGCCTTTTTTTTGTTTGTTTTGTCTGCTCGTACCACTTTTCTCCGCACTCTATGTTAACCTGTTTGCAGAGATTCCAGTGTATTGCTCTTTCAACATGATCCTTTCGCGGAAATTAAGGCTAGAAATTCGAGCAAAGCCACCCAATCCCATAAATGTCCTCCTAAAGTTTTACAAAAGGGTCATCCTTTAGATGCATCAAACCTCACTAATTTTGCATTAAGTTGATTTCTCTAATCTTTGACAAGAGGTCTTCCCGTTCTTTTCACGAAATCCCTTTAAGCGGTGCCAGCAGGAGTCCATAACCAGGAGTTTACACCTCCAAAACGAGGTCTATTCATAGTTAGTATGGTCTATGTAACGGCATTTTCACATATCGAGCTATTTTTAGACGAGTTTTTGAATAAGGCTGGCACGAGTGACCATTCTCAACCCCATGGGTAACAATTCCTCGTGCAAGACTTGTGATTAGCAGAAAAGGTCTAGTTTCGCGGGAAAATCAATCTAAAAATAACTCGGTCTGTAAACCGCCATTCCACAATACAATGAAGCTGTTACGCTCCTAGTCATGGGCTCCTGATCACATTCTCGTCACCAGAGCCTCGGATCTTATGTCTTCCAAGGACCTATTTCAACCTGTATGGCGCCCGCTGACTCCTCGTGCTAACATGAATGCACCAAACAGGGACACTTTCATTTTTCTTCACGAAAACCACACAACACCTTGATTCAGGGTTCCCCAGAGCTCTTCTTACCCTCATTCAAGCGCAAAAGAGAAGAGAACTGGGGTCGAGATTGCTCCTGATCCCAGTTATGGTGACTGGAACATTAAAAAAAATTGCAGCGTCCGTGCATATTACTGTGGTGCCATTATGGCAATCCCAGTCCAAAAATGGGTGAGATTTCTTTTCCTTTTTTTCCTTTATTTTTTCTTTTTTTTCTTTTTATCCTGTCGGCAAGTCTTTCCCGTCACCCCCCCTGCTAAGTGGTGTCTTTCTGCATAGAGTCTTCTGTGCGTATTTTGTTAGGTTTGTGGGGGTAGTGGAAATGCGTAGATTTCTCTGGTGGGCACAGGAGAACATTTAATTAACCTGCAATGGCGTTAAAGTCATTGGTGGGTCTTTATGGAGCTCTAGAATGGAACGTTAATTGGATAAACAAGACAGGCGGTGAAAAACAAATATGTGGTCGAGCCGTAATCAAAGTGAGCTGTATTTCTAATATGTTACCAAGTGTGGTGTTATGTACCATACTGAAACCAAATGGAAAACTCTCTGGTAACTTATGGGTTTAACAAAGACAGAGAAGGAATTGAACACCTTAAGTGGATCTGTGATCTCTGTTGTCTGGCTTTTTGTGATCTGTGACCCCTGTTGTCTGGCTATTTGTATATATTTGTACTCAATAATTGGAAATTTCACTAAATCTTGTTATATTTATTTTGGGCTGCACTCTGCACAGTCTTCAGGCAAAAGAATAATTGGAGCCGTGACAGCCAAGAATTATATGAAAGAAAGCTCCTGAAATTTATTTTGTTGCGTATGGTAATTTGACACGATTGTGTTTCATGTCTTCACGCACGCAATGAAATAGGAAGGGTTTTTTGCCTCTTATAGCAAGTATGTTGTTTGTTTCAATAACGTTTCGCTGGAGAAGGTGGCCTTTATGAATTCATCATCATGTTGTGTAATGTTCGAGTTTAACAAATTTGCATACGTGCGTTGAAATGTGTGTTGAAATGTGATACGCGAGGAGGAAGGAATTTTCTCTCTCTGACAAATGAGACCTCAGAAAAATATATGTTTTGTCATTACAGTGTAAAATGAAGTTTATATTGGAAGCCAAAAATATTTCTTTAACTTCCTGGTTAATCCAATTTATTGCTACGACTTACTAGTGCGAAGATTGTTTACATTAAACTCATGCTTTTTGCGAATATTGAGTGTCATGGAATCACATTATTTGCGTGACATAGCTCCTTCATCACGAAGACTTTCAACAATAATATCGCTTTACTCTAAACCAAAAACATTCATATTGTAAAAAAACGTCATATTTATTAACCATTTCTTTTGCTTTTGTGCTCGTCAGCATTGTGATTTGCGATCGCAAGTCTGTTTTGGTATTTCATAGATGTTTAGATTTTCAATTACATGGCCGCTCAACCTCGTGATTGTGTAAATACTTCACCCTGAAGTCAAAATAGATACGTTTCTCAGGAACTCGACAAAGAAGGCTTCCTGACCCGACAGATGAAATGTTAATATTCAGTTAAATATTACAACAAAATTAAAAAACCAGAGACGGAAGTTTCTTGGCTAAAAAGTACGTTGTTTTACTCTGAAAACGATTAACGTTCTTTCCCGTAGTTCATTCAGTTGACACAAGGTGATCACGTGCACCTTTATGGTTACCCAGTACGTGATCAATTTCTTCCTTTTGACACAACATCATGACCTTTCCCTTGATTCATAAAAGTCAGAGATTGCAGAAATTTTCGTGTTTTTACGATCGATTGTCATTAATCTATCGATGAGGATAGACCATTTTACAGTTGTGGCTAAGTTACCTGGCCTAAGAATGGAAGCGAGGCTGCCGGTGACCCTGTTTTGATACAAACCTTCGTGCTTTTGTAATGTTAATACGGACTAATTAGAATTACAACAACACAATTTACATGACAAAAGCAGTGGGGGCTGCATCAATTACCCACTGTCAAAAATACCATAATACTCTTTGTTTGTCCCTCCAAAATTTTGCATAAGCACTGTTTATATTTTCTCTTGGGACTTACAACGGTCCCAAGAGAAACTGGAAACAATGCTTATGTAAAATTTGGGAGGGCCAAACAAAGAGTATTGTGGTATTTTTGATACTGGCTAATACAAGGTCACCGGCAGCCTCGCAGCCATTCATAGGCTAGGTCGCTGAGCAAACAACTGTAAAATGGCCTATTCGATTCAGAGTTATATATAAAAGCTATGTTATTTTTTTCTTCATCTGTCGTTTCGCTTGTCTGTTACTGTTAATTCGCTGCTTTTACGGTACTTTTTGGTGCAAATGTAAAGCCAAAAAATGTTTTGACCCGGCATCAGATTAGACTGAAAAGAAGAGGAATTATGAAGCGGAAACAGTATCTTCAGTCCTTCCTTAAGTGTGTGCAATAAACGTTTGCTCAGTGCAACTGCAAGACATGCATGAGATGCAGGAAAACGTCCGTCAGAGCAATTTTCAGTTAGTTTTTTTTGCATACTTTATTTAAAGAAGAAACCAGTGAGTTTTTCTCAAGAGAGTGTTTTGTTATCTTTAAACTGAATTACAAAAGCTTAAAAAACTAAAAGAACTCAAAATGGGACAGGACATTACAAAATAATTAAACGTGTGAACGTGTGAGCCAAAGGGACACTGCTCAGCTGGCACGACGTCTGGGTGACCCCTCAAATGGTCTTAATGACCACCTACTTGAAAAAATTAACTGGAGCGCTTCAGTTCAATACCACCCAATTCAGTGCC
This sequence comes from Montipora capitata, assembly GCA_949126865.1. Classification (NCBI taxonomy): domain Eukaryota; kingdom Metazoa; phylum Cnidaria; class Anthozoa; order Scleractinia; family Acroporidae; genus Montipora; species Montipora capitata. The sequence goes on along the minus strand of OX421455.1, from coordinate 26,697,572 downwards.
TTCTGTTTTGTGTAACATGTATCACAGGCATCCCAGTGTACGCTTCATGGAGCATGCACTACGGGCCGATTTACACAGCACGGTTTTTGTCGCAAGCGACAACGGCTTACGACAGGCCCACGAAATGATTTACGATTGTTGTGTACGTCAGGAAAAACGTCGTAGCATGTTTTAAAACGCTACGACAATCGCAAGTTACGTCTTAGGCCTGTCGCAAGCTTGCCGCATGCGACAAGAATCGTACCGTGTAAATTGGCCCTAAACCCTTACTACAAATAATGACTCGGCAATTCTATTTATGCGCTTTTAATCACAAAATCTTGAGAACGGAGCTATTTTTTAGCGTAGAGGCCTGTCCCTTGTTGAGACTAATCCGTGCTGTAAAGAGATTTTTACGACCCCTAAAATTAATCTTGACTCAAAAAGATATATAACCACCACAATACACGCGATCTTTAAAGTTAACCTGGATTAGGGGTTGTTTTGAGTAAAGATGTTTCCACCTGTTTTTGTTGTGCACGCTGGGATAGTTACAATGGCGAAAAGCACAAAGAGTTCAAGAAAACACTTCCCTCGTTTTCTCGATTGTGTACGAAGATCTTAGACAAAGGAACCCTTACATGTTAAGCCCAAAATTTGAAAGGTATCTATACAGGGAGAAACTTAGTCGATTTTTGCCATATATACCTCTACGAAATGGGATCCAACCAGTACAGTTTGTGGAAAGTAACTTTAAGCTAAAGCATTCAAGAAAAGCAAGACCAATTTGGATCCAAAAATTAGCCGCATCACTTCTAACTTGTTCTGGATCATTATGACAGAAAACCTGTTATACGTATTTGATAGGTAAAATGTGCCGAAACATCCGATATTTCTTTTTTCGAATTCATCGGGTGAGGGTAGACTTAAAATCAAGAGAATATGTGGCAAGAGAGCGGATACCTATATTTGGCACTATTCCAATGGTAATTGCTTGAAATCTATTATCACGTTCTGTGTAAGAACGAGTTTCAATCGAATGTCGTAAAACCAAAACCAAAGTAATTAATTTGGCCAATCAAAAAGGACGAAGACAATCCAGTAAACCAATTAAAACTCGAAGTAATTACACGTAGCCGACAGAAAGCGCGGGAAAATGTACACGCGCGATCCACGATTGGTTTTGGTTTCGCTTCTGATTGGTTGAAAAAGTGGCGGGAGAACTTCAGTTGAACCAATCACTGAGTGAAGTAATGCAAAAACAAAGCAATTCGCTAATTACCTTCGACACTCATTTGAAAACTGCTCTATATTGCATGGGACACCTTATTGGTCATTCAGTACGAAGGTCATGGGAACATCGGACAACAATTGTTGGTTTTCACTCACGTGATCAACAGCCATGTTTTTCAACGAAAACAAAAAAAAAACGTTTGCATAATAATACAGTTGAATTCCCGGAGGATTTGGTCGGGGCACCAACATGGCCGCCGTTTCTTTGTTTAGGGGCTCCAACATGGCGGCCGTGACGTCATGTGAAAACCGAGAATAACCGTCGCATTATGGGCAAAATCTAAAAATAAATTCAAATAGTTATCATGAGCCACAGTGATTCGCGCTCTCTCACTAATATTCCTTTGCCAGAGATGTAAAACTGTGAGAATTTAGTATTATAAGAAATCTTTCCTGGCTAAATACAGTCTAAAGCAAACATCAAACACTACAAAAATACCTACAAAAAGGCAGAGGCTCTAGAATATCTTGGGTAGAATGCGATAAGGTACTCGTCGGCAATACTCGTCCCAACTTTTTCCATACTTGAAGTGGTTGTTCCTTTCATCTCTCAGCTCGCGGTGTACAAGTAAAATTACCAGATGTACTGGGTAGAAAAATGGAATCGCGTGAGAGAAACCTGTATTTATTTACGAAAAAAGAAAAGAAAAGTAAATCATATTGCAGCAAGGAAAACCACCATGCAACCGGGTTCAGTGAGGCTGAGCATGCATATTCGCAGAAAATGCACCGTCAATCGGTTATGAAAAAAACGTGGTAGTTTATGCTTCAAAATGTATGTGTACAAATCCATTTAGGTCCACTTGGTAAGTTTGGAGATCCTTTTGAGAAGATAGAGTTGCTCGACAGCCCCTGTTACGCTCTGAAGCACACTTTCCGCATACGTATCTATGTACGCAGGGGAGTAGGGATGGCGTAGTGGTGATAGCACTCGCCTCCCACCAATGTGACCCGGGTTCGATTCCGGACTCGTGGCCAAATGTGGGCTAAGTTTGTTGTTGGTTCTTTACTCTGCTCCAAGAGCTTTTTCTCTGGGTTCTTCGGTTTCCCCTCTCCTCAAAAACCAACATTTCTAAATTCCAATAGCCCTTTTCACGGTTAGTTTTTCTCATTTGCATTACAATGTAATCTAACGTGGATGTGAGGCAAGTTCGAGTTAAAACTACAAAATAGCCCGAAATTGCCTCACATACATGCTAGATTATATTGTAATGCAAATGAGAAAAAGTAACCGTGAAAAGGGCTATTCGATCACATGCAGGACCTCCCTGAAAACCACTTTCAGGTGAGTGGAGCTTCCTGGGTAAATCTCATTAATGTTTTTTTTACCACAATTGCTCGTAATCGCGCATTCTGATTGGATAATTTGTCGTTGTCGATGGGAGTCTAGATTTATTCATTTATGGTCGGCTTTAAACCTTTGATCAACAGTGTCGGATAGCCCTTTCACTAAAATTCCAATGATCCCATTTTAAACTGTGACCAGTTGATGTAACATGGTCTGCAAGAGCCGACGTATGATGACCATTAATTAAAATGGGATCATTTTGAAATTTTAGCGAAAGGACGATCTAAAACCCACTGTAATATAAAGGAGACACTGTTGATCAAAGATTTTTAAATGAAATGTCAGCAGCGAAAATCTGTGTCTTTAAGTATTAGTTTTTGTCACCTCTATTGTTACTTAATAGTTAAATAGTTAATAAATTAGTGATCCTGTATATTTAAACTCCAATTTTGTATTAACCGTCACCTTTGAAGATGTATGCAGAAGGATACGAAATGTCAAGTAAAAGATAATTTAAAGTATGCATTTATATCTGATGTTTGTCACCGCTATTTGGGTCTTTTTTTTTTTGTTGGTAGTCACAAATGTGCATACCCCACGGGTATTGCATTAACCTCTGATCGGGTAAATTTACTTTTATACTCTTCAGTATTTCCAAACTTCCCTGCCGCAATTAGAACTCATATCGTTTCCCAACCTTCACGATTATCTGCGAGTGCGTTAGACCACTCAGCCACCGTGACGCAGTTCCGTTATTTAGATGAAAGCAAACCTTTAGCGTGGAATCTTTCCGCCCGCCATGATCAACACAGTATTAAACTATTCGATAAAGTGGACAGATGCTTTTTCTTTGAGAAAGACAAGCTTTAAAGGTAAGGAGGATTTTGGACCACTCAGCCACCAGTTCCGTTATTTAGATGAAAGCAAACCTTTAGCGTGGAATCTTTCCGCCCGCCATGATCAACACAGTATTAAACTATTCGATAAAGTGGACAGATGCTTTTTCTTTGAGAAAGGCAAGCTTTAAAGGTAAGGAGGATTTTGGACCACTCAGCCACCGTGACGCAGTTCCGTTATTTAGATGAAAGCAAACATTTAGCGTCGAATCTTTCCGCCCGCCATGATTAACACAGTATTAAACTATTCCATAAAGTGGACAGA
>OX421455.1:26636351-26688851 GCA_949126865.1 Montipora capitata | reverse complement strand
CTACTAATAATAATAATAAATATAATAATAATAATAATAATAATAACAATAATAACAATAATAATAACAATAACTTTATTAATCAATTCTAAAACAATCTTAAATTTACAATATATGATCTACTAAAATGCTAGAAATGATATTTACAATCATAATCCGTATAAATAATAAAAATATACTAAAACCTTCAATCCAACAGCATCAAATAGAGAATGGGAAAATATGCTTTTAAAAAAATCGTATCCACAAGGCGACGTCAATAAAGTGTCCCTAAATATTACATATCAATGTTCTTAAAGTCACAAAAGGTTTTTCGTCTAGCTCTTGATCCTCTAAGGCAGATTAGTGCGGATCCAGGAGCCCATCTGGAGCGTGCAACTTCCATACAGCGTGAGTGAAACGGCGTTTTCACAAGAAGGTTTATTTTTAGACTAAGCCTTCCCGCGAATTAGGTCAAAAAACAAAGGCAGTTCCGGTTCGGTGACCCTATGACGTCAGCTTAATTTCTTGTAATTGGTCATCGGGCTCCTGTGGGAGTCTCATTCGCGGGAAATTCAATCTAAAAATAAATCGGTCTGTGAAAACGCCGTTACACGAACACAGTAGAGTTGTAGGCTCCGGGTCATGGGTTCCTGGCGGATCTTAAGAAAGCGAAGGATGTCTTTGCTCGTATCCAGGAAATTGTTTTAGCATAATCTTCTCCTTTCTTGGTGCAGATCAGCTGCGCCAGTCTGCTATGGTATTGCAAGCAACACTTTCCGTACTGCCTATTGAAAATAAGGGGTGTGAAAGTTCCTTGTTCAATGTCCAAACCCTCCTCGAGTATAGGCGCTTCTTCTCGTCCTCGTGATTGCAGTATATTTTCTTGGAGTTCTAGGTCTCTATACGAATCAGCATTTGAGTGACAGACCCTAGCGCCAAAGAATACTGATCTTGGTTTCCCCAGAACCCGTGTGCATGGATAACTAATCTCGCATCTGGAGCTCGATTAGAACCCCTTCCGAGCTGTTCTCCCGAGATATCTTGAAGGGCAGGCTCGATCTCAACATCGCTACATACTACACTCAGGAGTTCGGCTTCTAAATCTCTCAGCTCATTGTGACGTTGGGTAACGAACCCACTTCGCTTGCATATCAAGTAGTTGAATATTTTTGGGAGAAACGTTTTGTACCCTGGTCTAGTATTAGCTTAGTATTTCTTCAGTAACGAAGGTATCACATTATGACTATTTTTGACTGTTACCTTGTTGCTAACAATTTTATTAAAAACAATTAGGGAATACATATGTTATAATGCATTATCAGTTCTGTGGGATATTAGTAGCTTTTCTTGCTGGATAGCCAAACAGCGTGACTCCCGGGTGTACAGCACGCGGTATTGCCGGACGGTCACCCATCCAGTTATTACCCCCATCCATCCGGACTTGACTTCCCTTGGGCAAGCCGTAGAAATCGAGGCCATGTGTGCCAGTTCTAGACGGCGTCCAAACGCTGAAATCGTATGGCATCACCATCGATATCCGAGGGATATCCCACGGGACTGACACGAATAGAAAGCGTTCTCCTTCGCCAAACGCAAATATTATAAAAAGCTAAAAAGGGCAAGGCTGATATAACGTCGAAGGAATATATTATATAAAGCCAATATTGCGAAAGGCACTGCCTTTATTTATCAGGTTTTAGAAGTCCCATCTCTACGCCAAAGAAAACTAAACTAGGTATACAAGTCGACATACAAGAAATGGTCAAATTTAAACTTCTAATGGAAATCAAGTTAAGTATAAGAGAAGATGTATTTGGTATACTGCTGTTGGGATGAAATCACTGAAATGTCAAATGGTGACCTACTAATTCCAAAATAGTACAGGGACAGCGAGTTTAGGTGGAACGTGGAAGGAATCAACAGCGATTCATCTTAATGAAAAACTTGTATGGGTTAGGAGAGTTGCATTCCTAGATTCCTTACTATATATGCCCTTAATGGCCCTCTTTAGCTTGTACGTTTTGTTTTTCCATTTCAGACCACGTGATGTTACTCTAGGGAAACGTTTCTTTCAAATGTCGTCTTATGCACGTGTGTATGTATGCATAACGTATGTAAATACAAAAGGAACATTCCCTTGGGAACATCACGTGGTCTGAAATGGGAAAACAAAACGTACAAGCTAAAGAGGTCTATTACAGTTCAATTAAGCCAATGAGAGTAGTCCTTTTGAAGACAGTCGAGCCGCCTGCTTGTCAGGGACAAGGTGTACTCCCCTCAGATTGTAGATAGGGTAATTTGCGTGACTTGCGCATGCAGTGCAATTACGAAATCAGTAACACAAGAACGCGACCTTCCCACATTTTCTGGTCCCTAGCCTCTATCGCTGAGGCCCTTTTGGCTCCGTGTCAAGCAATCCTCCGGGAAGGAAAAATTGCCCAAATGAGCCAAAAGTTATATTTTCGGGTTCTCTAAAAAAAATCATTGGATCCGTATTTTTAATTTCTAGCAAAATATATCTTTTTTGTGGAAAAACGTTTATACCAGGAAGTTCTTTATGTGGGCCAACTCAAGCCACTTACCCCTAAATTCCTCGGAAAGAGGATCTGCTCTGAATCTGTCCTTCTGAGAGTTTGAACCACGGAAAATAGCATATCCGATGACTGCAAAAACCAAAAACAATTGTCCTCATGGAAAGGGCTGACGATGGAAAAGGTACTTGACTCTTATTTTACAGACCGTTATGGTAGAGTCAAACTGGGTCCAGTAGTAAGTGAGTGGGAAAACGTGTCCAGGGCATACCCTCAGGAATCAGCACTTAGGCCACTCCTGTGAAACATTTACCAGAACCATCTTACTTATGATATTGACGTACACCTTATGATCATCCGTTTTATGCTATGAGCAGCGACATAAAGATTGTTAATACTAATCTAACACAAAGTTCTATAGATGCTTCGGAGTGGTATACTTCCAACTTCCTAAAGGAAATCTTGATAAGTATAGAGAGGTGCAGTGGTGAGTGCACTCGCCTCCCACCAGTGTGGCCCGAGTTCGATTCCCAGACACGGGGTTGCGTTTGTTGGTTCTCTACTCTGCACCGAGAGGTTTCCTTCGGGTACTCCGGTTTCCCCTCTCCTCAAAAACCAACACTTGACTTGATTTCCGTTATTTGTTAATTTCAGTTTACAGAGTCCCCAATTAGTGCTCCAGCGCTAGATCGACTGGACACTTTATAAGTTCCTTTCCTTTCCTATATTTAAAAAAGCGTTAAAATGCGAGTCCTAACTTACAGTATCATGGTCCTTAGAGTACTTATCACCTCAACACAATTTTCGGCTTTATTTATTCTCCGAAATCGTCCCAAATACATCGTGTTGTTTTAAGAATCTTTTGATTGAAATTTCACTTTTTCATTGGCTTTAAAAGACGGGAAAAGTGGTCATACTTCCATCCAAAACCGAGCAATGAAAGGGAATGGGTTCGATACTGGATTGACGTCACAAACAATTTGCATCGCTGTTTTCAATAAACTATCTAAATGCAAAGCAGTCTGTGACGTCAACCCGGTATCGAACCCATTCCCCTTCATTGCTTAGTTATTGATCAATAGTATGACCACTTTTCCCGTCTTTTAAAGCCAATAAAAATCAAAAGGTTCTGAAAGCAACACGGTGTATTTGGGACGATTTCGGAAAATAAATAAAGTGGAAAAGTGTGTTGAGGTGATAGGCACTTTAAGTAAGGTCTAGGTACATGTTTGAGTTGAACATCAGATTTGTTGTGCAGTAAACATACCAAACAAACTTGTGATTACAGTGGCAGTCATCCAAGACAACTTAACTGGGTGATCCACAAGGAAACGTGCATGCAAAGAAAACAAGACTGGAACGAATGATATGTCGCCAAAAGCCAGCATAAAGCCAAATCCTTCTTCTATGATATCCATGGTGGAGAGAAAGGACGACTGAAATCAAAGTTTAAGTTTAAGTTTAATAAACCTTCTTACCAATGTACAAAAGAAAAAAAAAAAATATATATATATATATATATGTGTGTGTGTGTAAGTACAATAGGTAAAGGAAAGCAATAGGGGGAAACTGAATTCCCATATAAAAACTGCCCTCCAAAAATAAAAGATAAACTAAAACAATTAAGATAATAAGATAATAAGGACAGGATAATTTCAAAGAGATGCAACGGCGAAAATCTGTTGTACACTACTGATGAAGCCGTACCTCGAAGAACAGACAGTCCGCAACATAGAGAAACTGAAACACACACACAAGGATCATTGATGTGGACACTTCTCCGTACTTTTCGTGTTCCTTGGCAGCCATGCAGAAGTTTATCATCACCTTGATTTACAAAGAAAAACAGTTCTGTTTTACTTGACTAGACCATTTCGTACAGTAATTTCAATATTTATCATACCGTAAAATTTCGGAAATAGGCTCTTTGATCATGTATAAACTCCTCCAAATATAAGCCCCTCAAACTTGTAACGCAAAAGCCCTCCGTTAAATCGCTCCTTCGAATATAAGCCCCCCGGGGGCTTATACTTGGAAATTGCCCTCAAATACAAAATAAAACAAAGCAAAAACGGTACAGTCATATCATATCATATCATATATCTTTATTTACCCTCGGATTTTAAGAGTAGCTTGGTGTAGCTAATATCTCCGAGCATTTACCCTCCCAACCATGATACATCACAGAAGACAGACCAAAACACCAGGAACTACATGCCCTACTCTTTGCGACAAGTGTGTGGGTTTTTTTACGTCCCAGACGATTAAGAACATTGAAGGGTTGTGAGACGGGACCTCCGGTTTATCGTCCTTATCCGAGAAGACTAGAGAGGCTAACCATTTGCAGATGTAATTACAAAGGCAGCACTTTCTCCTCAGTTATTTTAAGACTCCCGCGTGACAGCCCGGTGCTCAACCAACACTTTTTTTTTTTGGAACGCAAATTTCCCTCCGTATATAAGCCCCTCCACAAATAAGCCTCTCAAAAAGGGCAAGGAGGGTCTGGAAGGGGTCAACTGACAAATACCCGAAAATTTAACTGACAACTGATATTTGTAGTCGGTTTAACTGAGAACTGACAAGAGGCTTTTGCCTTGGACATTCGTGTGAAATCCATTGTTGATAGCCTTTTACGATTAAAATATTATCTTTGACCTTTATGAGTTTTATATCGTATCTAGACCGAATACGAATCATTGACAGGTCTTGACAATTTGACCCTAGCATATCCGTTAAATTATCCTCAATTGAAGGCCACGCTTTAGAGATCGTTGGAGGCCATGAGGTTTATGCGTGTCCCTCTGGACTCAGAACAATGGTTCAAATTGTGACAGGAGAATATTAGCATACAAGAAAAATAAGCTATGCCTTATTAGTGTTCTTTACATGAAGAATACTAACGAGGAGCGTTTTATCAGGATATAAAGCTCATACACGTGATGTTTTATCGGTGTTTTGATTGGCTCGTAGGCTCATGAATTATTAACGAGTTTTTGAAGCAAGGATAACGAAACGCGAGATAACAGAGTGAAATTAACTTGTCTAAGGTAGATAGTTTCTTCCTATACAAAAGTGTGTTGACTGACCATTAGAGAGAAAACAGTTAAAACTTTGGTCGGTTATGGAGAGGAAGGCAATCTCGACCCCAGAGCTCTTCTCTTGACTAAGGGAGAGAAGAGAGCTTTCAGAGTGAAAACAGAGTGTAATTAACTTGCCTAAGGTAGATAGTTTCTTCCTATACAAAAGTGTGTTGACTGACCATTAGAGAGAAAACAGTTAAAACTTTGGTCGATTATGGAGAGGAAGGCAATCTCGACCCCAGAGCTCTTCTCTTGACTAAGGGAGAGAAGAGAGCCTTGGGTCGATCCAAGGCTCTGGTGACGAGAATGGAGAGGAAGGAACAAGTGACGAAATCGATCAAATATGCTCATTTACTCAGGTTCATGGGGTTTGTCATTGGATAAGACTCTTGTTGTACAGGATATTGCTGCAGGCACTATCGAACTAGCTTCTTGACTAAGTGGCATCCACGCTCGAAGCACGGGGAAAGCGCAAGCGTCTCTTCAAGATGCTATAAACAAGGTCTCGTGTATAAATAAGCACTTTAAGAGAACCGTTGCAGGGCCGCTTCCGCCAGCAGTTTACGCTGAGCAATCCACACATTGCCCTAGAAGTGGACTTAGAGAGAGGATGAAGATGAGTTGGCATCTCAACATGTGACGCAACTCACGTTCGTGGATGATTCATCAATTTCTGTGACTGTTGGTCATGAGCAACCTCCACAAGTGCACGAATACGAGACTGACTCGGAACACGACAGCCTCGAAATTGGGGACCACGACATACCTCCTCCATCGGGTACCACTTCGCGATCCGGAAGGCTAGTACGAGCTCGTTTTTGACTGGATTTGTAAGGCACTTTTGTAGATGACCTTACTTCAAGCAAACTGAAAATCACGCATAACTTAAGCACTTTCTTGCAAGAAATTATGCTTGTTAATGTTTGATGAAGGAAAAGTATAAAATAAGGATTTTGCTTTTACTTTATGTATCTTTTTCTATAAAATAGGTCAACCATGAATATTTTTATGTCTTCAGTTAATTATTAACAGCCACTTAACTGACAACTGGCAACTGATAATAATAATAATAATAATAATAATTAATAATAATAATAATAATAATAATAATAATAATAATAATAATAATAGTAATAATTTATTTATTCACAGTATATCCACAAAGTGACTCTTCCCCTGTGAAAAGCCTAAAAACTAAAGCTAAATTAACCTATACTAAGAAAAATGTATGTACAATATTATAACTTATGACTAACTATTAACAACATATATGTCCAAGTGTGGCGCGTCCTTAATTAAATTTTCCTTACATAAGGTGCAAAACGCAAGAAACAGGACGGTATTTCGCAACCGCTGAAAAAAGGATGGGCAATGAAGCTGAAAACTTCCATGAAGAGCAACTTTTCCGATTCCATTTATGTATAGCTTACTGCGCGAGCGCGTGCTTTTGAGTGCTCCTTACAATGGGTGCAACAAAGGCGAAAATCGGAACAGTTTCTTGCATGCGCGGGTAGAGAATTAAAAAGTATAGCTGCTGAATCTTGACAATACCGGAAGTAGGGGGGACCACTAATCTGGTTGCTGAGTTAGATCAAAGGCATCTACTTGTTTTAACAGTTTCTAAGTTTAGATAAGAAGGCCAGGGAGGTGCTATAAAGTGATTTGTAAGTTAGTTTTAACAAGGAGTAGTCCCTAAGTTCAATCACAGGAAGCCATTTTAAGTCTAAGATTGTAGAAATTTAGTAGTTAGAAAACTGGCCATAGCAAATTGTAAACGTTGCAACCTTACAAGAAGGAATTTGGGAAGCGGATAGAATATTGCATCGCAATAACTTAATTTAGCTAAAATGAGTGTTTCTGCTAAATATTTTCGGAGCTTAAAGTCAGTAAAATGTTAAGTTTCCTTAGTGCCCGGAGTGTTCCATAGCAGGACTTGAGAAGTTAGTTAACATGGTGATCCCACTTCAGATGAGAGTCCAAGCGGACGTCCAAAAGCTTAGAGACTGCCTGGAGCTGTAGAGGGGCATCGGATACCTTCAGGCCAAGTGGAAAAGCATCAAGGGAGTACCTACGGGACATCTGCTGCATCTTTACTAACATCGCCTTCGTCTTCGAAGAGTTCAGGGCAAGACTGCACTCATCCGACCAGCTGCTGAGGTTCTCTAGGGTTGTATTCCCGTGATGTTTGGTACTGGGCAGCTGCTGTAAATGGTAGTGTCGTCTGCATATTGGAAGCTGCTAACTGTAGCAGGGAGGTTAGGGTTAGGGTAAACCGAAACCCCTAAACCCTAACCCCGGAGGTCAGTGACGTAGAGAATGAACAGCATCGAACCGAGAATGGAGCCTTGTGGTACTCCAAACTCGGACTGGGCTAGTGATGATTTACCATCATCAATTTGAACATAGTGCTGCCTCCCGCAGAGGTAGTTGGCTAGCCATTCCAGAAAGTTCCTATAAAAACTGAGAAGACACAGGTTGCTTATTGTCGTTTTGAAACACACCGTATCAAATGCTTTCGAAAAGTCCGCCAAAACCATTAGTGTCACTTCCTTTCTCTTCATCCCTTAAGCAAAGAGGAACAGTGGTAGGCGAATGGCCTTTCCTGAAGCTGGAGATGGTGTCTCTAATAACAGCTTTCTCTTCGCAGTAACCCGCCATTTGATTGGCTGCAAGCTTTTCAAAAACTTTAGAGAGAACTGGACGATTAGGTAGTAGGCGTATCAATTTTCGAGATGGGACTTATCTGCGCCACTTTCCATGCATGCGGAAAATACACCTTGGATATACAGATATTAATAATCGAAGTTAATGGAACAGCTTAATGGTCTGCGGGAGCTTCACAAAGTGAGCCGTCCGGCCCGGTAGAGCAATCACTTCTTAGGTGCTTAAGGACTTAGAGTACTTCCCCATGGTTGACATTCTTGAGTCGGTAAGTGTCCTCTTTGTCCGGTAGACTACGAACCAATTCGTATAATTATCTCATCAACAGTTACGGATTCAGCATTTTGAAGCGTTCGTTTCGCCGAAGACGCAAAATGAGAGTTTAGTTTTTCAGGATCAAACCGCAGTGGTTGGTGGGAAGGGTTCAGGATACGGTGCACAACTCGCCAGATATCCTTGGATTTACTAGAGAGATGGGCCTTTTCCAGGAGCGCCTTCCGAGCTAACCGTATCGCACTCTTTATCTTGTTGCGCACCTCACGAACGGCGGACCATGACGATGCGGAGTTAGTTTGATGCACTTCTCGTCTGAGGGAATCCCTTTGTGCCTACAGGGTGCGAATGACGTCAGAGTCCATCCAGGACGCGGGAGGGAGTGCCATGCGGTATCTCCGTAGAGGTGCGTGTCTGTCCAGGCAATCACAGAACAATTTATTTAGAGTGTCTAATTGGTCGTCAGGGTCATCACTTGACGTAATGAATGAGAAAGGCAGTGTCGCAAGGACCTCTACAATGCCTTCTCGCTAAAATTCTTCAGATTCCTGGCATATACCTCGGCTGGTAACGAGACACCCGAATGTTTACACAGGCAAAAGGACCATCATGATCGCTCACGATTCCGCAAGATATCACTCCATGACAGGTAAGCTTAGCGACATCATTAACAATAACATGAGCGAGCAGAGTGCGCGATTTCCGGGTTACTCTTGTGGGTTTGACGATGACCTGTTCAAGTAATGTGGTATAGCGCCGCATAGGGGCATCAGAAATCCCCAGCAGGTCAAAGTTCAGGTGCCCGGTTAAGACCAGAAGACCATCCCAGTGTGCTGTGATATAGCTCAATAGATCTTCAGATTTTTCCAGCCACACTGAGGGCTTGTGCATAGCCTCAGACCGGTAAAAAGTACCCAGAAAAGCTTGCTGTGTTTGTTCTTTCCTGGAACTTCGAGCCACAAATGTTCGAATTCGGGCTGGATATTTTCAATGTCTATCCTGCGTTTGTAACTTAATGTGTCCCGTATATAAGCGCCTACGCCCCCTCCTCTGATAATATCTCGATTTCGAAACTCCCTAGAGAAATCCGGAAGCGAGATGTATTCTAACAGCTCTTTGTTATTTTTCATCCAAGTCTCACCAATGTTACTACATGTACATCCAGTGGATATGTATTTACAATGAGAGCGAATTCGTTAACCGTCGAGACCATGGATTGAGTGTTTCGATGCCTCAGTTTGAGCCGGTTGCACTTGCCTTCCATCGCTAGCAGGATCTCATCGGAGGACGCCATTTCGTCACTACCCTCGATTAACGAGCCAGATACGTCCAAGTCGTAGCAGCCATAAAAAGGCAGTTCTGACAGCGTACACCAAGGGCAAATCCAGACCAGACCAGGCTGGTCTGCTCTGAGATTTTTGAAGGTTGACAAATGGACGAGATTTTAGCTGACAACTGACATTTGCACCCCGACCCCCCCCCCCCCCCCCCCCGCCCTCCCCTGCCCCATCCAGACCCTCAATAAGCCCCCGAGTTTATTTGCTTGTCCTAAAAATTAAGTTTCTTAAACATGAAACATGAACCATGCAATGAAATGACATGAAATTAGTGAGGCTTAAATGAAGTCCATCCTTTATTAATTATAACACCCACACTACGGGCAACTCCAAGCAGATAATGCTTAACAAGTAGCATTTTAAAGATGATTTTCTGTTTAAAACTAAAACAACACTAACAATAGTTTTTTTTATCTTTACATTCTGAGAACATTGCAGTTTGTACTTTATTATGTACTCGACAGAATATTGCGTTTCTGGTTGGTCGATGTCGAATGCATGAATAATGTAATTTGTGATAATTGTAAATTAGCATAAATTGCTATTTTGCTGGACGTATCAGAGGCCTGGTAGGCCGTGTTAGGTGCGCATGGCTGGTTTATAGTTTGCAGGCGTTAGTAGACTAAGTCATTTCACGGTCAGCCTTCGCTGCGTGCACTACTTGTGAGTTTCGTTTATTGTTATATCAAGCCGAAAGAAATGTTTTATGCCTTTCTTAGGCTGTATATGATAGCCTTTTTTTTCTACATGTTAATTTGTAAATATTGTTTTTCAATAAGAATACCCTAGATCCCAAGGGTTCCAACACTGCCTTGGTCGGGGATACACGTTCCCCGGGTTTTCCAAATGCTGGTTTTAGGGGTTCTCGTGTCCGGCTCTGGTGCGTTGCTCTTCTCTTTATTGATGTATAAATGTTCTCTACCCATTTCAACGTTAAAAAAATTGCCTGGTGGCTTGGCTGGGCAATGCGTCCATATATCATCGTAGCTCGAGAGTCCAGATGAGCGGTGGAGACAAAGTGGTTATTATAGAGTGCAATACAGAGGTTGCTACAAAAATGGAGATAGAGTAATTCTGTTGAGGAAATAACAAATGGTATGAAGTTGCTCGTATATTGGATTACTTATGATCGCTTATGATGTTTTAAAGGCAACCTCGATCCACTCTTACTACAGAATAAGTTTAAACCGAAGGAAATTATGTTTACAAACAAATTGGTTCAAAATTTCTTTTTAAAAAAGTGTTTATATCAGGAAAAGTGAATTTTAAAATCGCTCATTTTCACTTTCAAATTTCGCGGGCGCCGCCATCCTGAATAATTGTGACGTGTTACAGTTGCCCTATTGTTCTGACACAAAGAGCTTTTGTGCTTTTGTCTAATTACAAAATGCAACTGTTACACGTCACAATTACTCAAAAAGGCGGTGCCCACAATATTTGAAAACAAAACTAGGCGATTCTAAAGCATTTCTTTTGGATACAAACGCTTTCTTTGAAAATATTTCCTGTCATTTAAAGTTTTTTTTTTTTGTTGAAGTGGCAGTTCCCGTGAAAAGTTCTCAAAATTACAGTGAGTGCAGTTTTGAGAACTTTCAAATTATCACTCGTGCCCATAACTCACAAAATGCACTCGAGTTCATGTGATTTACTACACATATTTTAAACTATGATAAAAAGACAATTATAATGGTAATGGGATTAATATTTATCTCACCCAGCCGATGAGTCCAGCGCGTATTTCGAAAAAGAACTTGAAGTCGAACTTTCCCCATCGCGGATTAAGTTGGTGTCCCATAAAAAAGTCATAAATAATATTTCCTGGAAAAAAGACCAACATTTTATTCTTTTTAAAGTAAACAAAATAAAATGCCAAAGCCTTTATTGCAAAGTAGCAGTTTGGTAATTGCTACAACAGGTTGCAAAATTGGTTTGAAACTCTCAATAAAAATACCTTTTCTAGCTTTCAAGGCCTGTCAGATCAAGGATTCCAACCTTTCCCAACTCCCCCCTCCCTCCCCCCTTCTAGTGTTGCCTGATCTAGTTTCCTGCATCACTTTGGATAACTTGCTAGCAACATTGATAATGGAGAGTGGGGGGGGAGGGGGGAATCTGCAGTGTGTGAGATAATGGTTAAATTAATAACACCCCAAGAAGGTGAAGTGTCTCCATTCATTTTGCAACCTGTTGTTGCTCCCCATTGGGAATGAAAAATCTCTTATTCAGTGTCATAGTGTACTGTCCAATCGATGAAAAGCAATCCTCAAATTACATCAGAATGTTCATTCTCATGTGACACCTGTAGTCTCATAAAAAAAAGAGTCTGATATGTTCATCAAGGATTCACAAGCATATTTCAAATTTGACTTTCCTGAAGAAGTGTTCAACATGAGCTGTAGGGTATGGGTAAAGGTGTCCACTGTTATAAGAATGGACACCGCTTACATGTATAGGGGAGGCCCTATTAGGTGTCATTGGGATACAGGATATTTAGCTACAGAACTATAGGGATACAGGAAAATAGGCCATTTCCGAGTACCTCCTGTTCAAAGGGAGTGTAAGTGCGAAGTTTTTGTGATGGTAATTGACTAATTTTCATAACAAAAACTTTGCACTTAGATTAGCTATGAAGAGGAGGCAGACATGAACTCGGAAATGGCCTATTGGGGGAATATTAACCAGACACAGGAAATTTGAAGAAGACGTTCCGGGATACCGAGCATCAAATTTGTCATTTCTTAAAATAATAAAATAGGTTCATTGGTCAATATAGAAGGAACAAAAAGTGAAATTAATATTTTAAAATGTGATTAACAGTATTTGCATTTTTTCCAAAAAATAGTGACTCACAATGTCTACCAATATCGGCCTCTCCATAGAGCGAAACACCAATGAAAAATGCTGTACATTATCCAGTACCCAAACATATTGCGCACAATGACATCATCAGTAGTAACTGGCATTATAGGTATACAAACCACAGGAATTAACAGGAGACAAGATTTTTAGGACGCAAATTTATGGGTTACAAGTCCTCTTCCCCCACCCTCCTAAAGGGGTCTCAAAAGACATATGTTCCAACAAAATTTAACACAATCCCTTTCATGAGTACCACTAAATTTACTCTTTCTAGCACCAGACGATTTTACTCATCAATGGAGAAAGGGGAAGAGTGATTAATGATGACTATAATGGGATATGGAGGTATGGTGAATGAAGTCTTAATGGCAGTGAGCTTGGACACTTTACCTGTGTTTCCACGTGGCGACAGTCCTGTCTTCTGCATGCAAGCCATTGCATACACAAGGATGGCAATGACAACAGACCAGCAAAGTGTTGCTGTTGTAATTCCAATAAAACAGTCATAGACTAAGGTAACATCAACTTTAAAGTAAAGACAAGCTGCAAATCCTGTGACACAGAGTGTCAAAGCCAAAAACCCTGAATAAAATAAAAGAAGAGATAAGCTGTTATTGAAAGTTGTAATTATTATTCAACGAGTCCATATGGAGTGAAGTGACATATTTCCTTTTTTTTTGGGGGGGGGGGGGGGGGGGAAGGGAGAGGGGGTGGAAAGAGAGTTAAGGAATTCCAAATAATCCCCAATTAAAGATACAAGATGGCAACCATTCAGAATCAAGAAACCAAAATACATGTACTTAGTAATATTTTTCTAAATCAAAGGATGACATTGGCTACTTCCTGATACAATGGGTATTAATTTCTATCCATGCTTGCATTTATATCAGAAAAGCTTTGAGACAATGTAAGACTAGGTGACTTGGAAAGGTGGAAGCACAGCCTCTAATCCTGTAAAATGCCTGTACTTTGACTTATTAAAGGGGTCTACAATAGGAGTATTTCTTGGACACAAATTTATTAATTATTACTATAATACCAATGCACAATCTTAGTGGTTAATGCTGCAAAACTGTGTTGCTGGAACGGGACCAAAGAAAACGTGTTTAATCCAATCACTGTGAAATACAAAACTAAATACAACCACTTATTCAAATATAGTTACCATTAATTCTGTAATCAAGAGCACTTCCATTTTCTAAAACCCGTCCTTGCACCACCTGAAAAAACAATAAGAGTTCACAAAAGCGTTCTTTTCAACAAGAATTTTAAGATGTGGCATTTGACCTGAGATGGGGTGTACACCCCATCTCAGGTCAAATGCCACATCTTACGTTAGTTGCATTCAAAAACACCTTTAACAGCAGCACTCACTTCTCAATGAGAACTGCTAGTATAATCATTAATTAGGCACTGGCATTTGTCAGTTTCTTGCTCATCATGTTTTATTGCAGACAATGAGGGTTTAATGCAGTGTTTATAAGTGCTGCTTACAGGCAGTAAAGAGCACAAAGACCCAAAATAAACAACTCAACTGTATTCAAACTCGTGAAAATAGACAAGAGTTAATCAACCAGCATTATGCCTCTTGGCTTACTGGTATGAATGGCAGATAGTTTTAGGAAATGGTATATTATACTGTTACATGGAAGCTAGTGGAAATACAAACAAACTGAAACAGCGACAAACAGCGCTTATCAACATGTAAACAATAAGTGACCAAATGAATCTGCTCATGCATGACATGGAAGAAGTTTGATTTCCAACTGGTGGCAAAACACTTAGTAGGCCTGAAGATGCAAACACAATGGCAGAGGACTGGCCACATATCAGCTACTGTCACACTGTCACAATGTGAATCTTTCATGCCTATTGCTCTGTGCACATGATGCTCTCACCGGCAAAAAAATATAACTTGATCAACCCCACATAAACATGAGTGTCAATGAGTCAATGAGTCAATGAGTCAACGAGTTAGTGCAGTTAATTAAACCATAAAATGAAAGCTAAAATTTCAGAGAGTGCTTAGGCCTAATCACTGAAACGAGGGCTTAGGCTTAATCAACAAATTATTGCTATATTGACAGTGAGTCTCATTGACTCATGACTCATGACTCATTGACTCATTGACTCATTTGACTCATTGACTCATTTGACTCATAAAACATGCGTTCTCCATAAACAATAAGCACAATAAAGAAAGCGGGCAAGGCAAGGATTTGTTTGCTCCCCTTATATCTTCAAGCAAGCTTTCTACTGCCTTGTCTCATATGAGATTCTCGCTTGTGCATGCATTCATTACTTGTAAAAAATTGTGAAGACGCTTTCTGAGCTACCCTGGGATGTTTTAATACTAGCTCAGAAAGTACTTTGCCTGAATCTCACGTCAAACTACAACCAACTCACAGAACAAGATTTACCTTTCCAAAGGGCAGCATGTAAAGTATGGCTTGAAATATGATCCACCCATCAACTATCAAATGACCCACATCAAAAAATGCACCTTTAAATCCCCAGAAAGGAGGAATTACTGGCTTCTCACGGACTGAACAGGATTTGCTGTTACAGAACAAAGCGGATCCCACAACCATTGCCGGTAATGCGATCATCAAAAAGAACACACCTACAGGTCCACCAAACTCATACCCATGACTTCTTTTAGTTGGTTTCATATCTGTTACGGCGAGTATTGTGCTGAACGCCGAGGTATGCCCTCCTTTCTTAAAATCGCAGAGGTTCCTGGATCCCCAGAAGAGAGCAGAGGAGACTGTGGAAGAAGTACAGGCCACAGGAACCCCAAACGCGTGTATCTTTCAGAGATGAGGGCTGTTAGCACTTTAACCTATTATTGGGTCAGGAAATGTAAAATTAGAACTTTGGACTTCGGACTTCGGACTACGGAATTGAAACGGGATATTGACCAAGATACTGTGAACTGTAAAGGAAATCGGCTAAAGAATCCTTTGACCAAAGTGTACGCTACAAGGAGCCTCTTGTTAATTTTAATTTTAAGGACGCTAAGTGCTGATCTGTTGGATTTCATCCAATCTGCAACTGCTTTGAGCTCGTAATTCAACTTTTATTCATTAAGATTCTTGGATAAACAATATATATTATATGTAAATACATGTATGTATATACAGAAACCGGCAATATGGTAATTATTGGTGTCTATCGTCCCCCGAGAGCTATCAACCTCTACTTGAAAAGGAACTCAGTGAAATCTGCAACTGGGCGAGTCTAAAAAGCACCCATGTTGTTGTCGTAATAGGCGACTTGAACTTGGACCGAATTTGTCCTGACAGATCTAAGGGCAAAACTCCTTCTGGATCTAGAAGTTGAACAAGGTTTTGACTGCTTAATCACGAAGCCAACAAGAACCGAAAAGCGCTGTACAATCATAACAGAAAGTCTCATCGATGTATTACTCAGCAACAGACCTGAATTATTTCAATATTCTGGTAACTATTATCCTTGTCTGAGTGATCATACACTTATCTACGGGGCTCTTAAGCAGAAAATAAATCTGAACAAACCCAAGATAATTAATTTTAGAAGTTTTAAAAACTTTGATTCAGAACTATTCAAGCGTCACCTTGACACGGCCCCCTGGCACATTATTCAATTATTCGATGAAGTAGACGATCAAGTACACGCCTGGATTTTAATAATGAATGATGTATTGAATGACTTAGCACCTGTAAAGAAAAAGATAGAACGTGATAAAGATGTGCCATATATGACATCTGAATGGAAGAGTGCAATTCGAGCCAAGCAAAAGGCTAATGCAAAGTATTTCAAAAATAAAACTCCAGTAACCTGGGAGCTGAGGCGCAAGACAAGAAACGAGGCAACGAAACAGAGGCGGATTGCCATAAAGAACTAGTGGAAAACCAAAGCTGCTGACCTTAAGAGTAACCCAAGAGACTTTTTTAAAACATTCAAGCCGTTCCTGAGTACAAAGGATTGCTCAACGAGCACAGACATCCAGCTGAAAGTTGAGGGCACCGCAGTTAAAGTTCAAAAGCAGGTGTCTGAAATACTTGTGGATTACTTCTCCACAATAACTGATGGGATCGGTGGTAACAACGCCAGGCTTAAATCACTGAACGATTTTAAGGATCATCCAAGTGTTCTTAGAATACAACAGAAAAGTGAAAACTGGTCATGCAATCTTGAAGTAAAAACCTATCACGCAAGGACAAGTCCTAGCTGCTCTAGAATCACTAAACACTAACAAGGCCACTGCCTGTGACAATATCCCAGCAAAAACCACTTACTACTCCACAATTCATGTATACTCAATTGTGTCTGGTCAAGTGATTGGAAGCGTGGAGTCTGGACTCCAGTCTACAAAAAGGACGATAACAACGCTAAGGAAAACGACCGCCCTTTAACTGCTCCTACAGTGTGTTGACAATGTTTTCGAACAACCAATAGGCGCACAAGTTTCTACGGGCTTTGAAGATCGTATGTTTGTTAACTCATCGGCTTACAGCAGTGGACACAGTAGTGAGACAGCTCTGATTCAATTAGTGGAGGGCTGGAGACATGCAAGAGATGACAATCTGGTTGTGAGCTTACTGTCAACTGACATGTCAAAAGCGTTTGATTCACTCTATCCACCACTATTATTGAGTAAGCTCAAAGCTTACGGCTTTGAGGACAACACAGTTCGGCTTCTGGAGAGTTATCTGTGTGATCGCAATTATCGTGTAAAGATTGGAGACCTTCTCAGTTCAAGTAGGACTGTTAACCGAGGCTGTCCACAGGGCTCCGCTCTAGGCCCCTTACTTTGGAATATATTTCAGAACGATTTGTCGTACTGTGTAACAACTAACTTGTCTATGTACGCTGACGATCATCAGATCTATCACATTGGGCGAGATCAGTCCTCTGTTATGTTAGGCTAAAGGCTAAAGAAAAGCGCCACTGAATGGTACAACTCAAATCTTTTAGTAGGGAACTTGAAGAAATATCAAATTGTGAATATTGGCTACAGCCAAAACGATGATAACATCACTCAAGTAATCAGATTAAACAATCATGATATTAATACAAGTAGTTCTCTCAAATTGCTAGGTGTCACAATAGATTCTGAGCTGAATTAATACGATTTGTAAAAAAGCCAGTCAGAAAATTGGCGTCCTTATGAGACTTAGAAACTTGATTCCTACAAATGCTAAACTTGTGCTTTTTAAAACAGCAACACTACCAAACCTTACATATTCCCACCTTAGTGTGGCACTTTTGCAGAGCCTGGCCCAGTGATTCTCGCAAAATTGAGCGGTTGCAAGAAAGGGGCCTGCGTGCTGTTTTTAGGAACAATGCTAGCTACCCTGAACTTCTAAAAACTGCCTAGTTTACTGAGTAGAAGACTACAAAACATCTGTGTCTTGATGTACAAAGTCAAGAACAATCTATGTCCCCGCTATATCAGTGACATTTTTATTAATAATAGATCCAAGTATAATTTAAGGCAGTCTGATTTCTCTGCCGCCAGGCACAACACGGTAAAATATGGCAAGCACTCCCTTCGCCACTTGGGGCCCAAGCTTTAGGGAAAATTATCCCCAGAATTAAGGGAATTAAACACCTTAAAATGTTTCAAAAACAAAAAAACGTACTATAGATATAGTTACATTAATGGATAGTGTTGTCATCTTTGTAATTCGTAATTCGTAATTCATAGTTATATTCTAAATCTCTAAATATTGTAAATACCATTTTGTTATTTTTTATTTATTTTTATTTTTTTATATACTTATGCTTACATTAATATTTTATTTTAATTTTTATTTTTTTATTTATTTTGTGTCCCCTAATTAGCATAGGTTTTTAACCTAGAACGACTAGACACTTAAATAAAGTTCCTTTCCTTTCCTTTCCTAGTAGTAACTACGCAAGAACAGATCCTTGAGTGGAGGGTGTAAACTGCAGGTTGCAGGTCATTGTCTCACCATAGCTGAAACAACACAAACCTTTACTAATGCTAACATTAGGCCTAAACACTATCAGCTTCAGATAAAAGCCGAAGGTTAGCATTTGTGTGAAGATTTAGCCGATCATAGTGCTTCATTGATGGTAAAACAATTACCTGCAACCTGCACTCTACACCAAGTGGGTCCTTGAGGGACACCACAGGCTACGGGTGGCGGATCAGACACATGACCATTGACAGATACAAACTGTTCTCTGTTTGAAAGTTGTTAACAGGGGAACGGAATATTGACTTAGGAAAATTACCCTTCAGAAAAGAGGTAGGAAAGTAATCCTATCTGGGAATATCTCGATCGGTATTTTATCCACATCAACAAGAAAGTTTTCAGCAATGTTAAAACAGCAGAGGGATTGTCGATAGGGTTGCTATTTTCTATAAGCGTGTTCATTTAGTCGGCTTTAAATTTGTGAACGTTGAGAGCGTAATGTGTAACCGTCCAGATTATTGTTCATTTTAAGGCATGTAGACAAATTCTCCCCAGTTTCACTAATACCTATGAAGTGAAAAGAAGTTTGCATTTCACCAAGGTTTTGAAATAAAGGGAAGTATGCTTTACCAGGTGATAAAGTGAATTTCTCTAATTCTGAGGGATGATAATACTTAGAAGTTACAGGAATTGTATAGATTCGACATCACACTGTATGTTTCTTATGCCAGGATCAGAAGGTTTTCTAAAAGCCACAAGAGTATCAAATTCAAAGTAAGGAAATAGGCAACTTTCACGATAGCGTCATTTGACTACAACTACCAGAAATCAGTTTTTTTTTTCTTTTCTTATTTAACTTTTGTATTCCCAGCGGGGTAAAAATGACAATAGCTCAAATAGCATGAGACAAGCAAAACATAAAGGATTCTGGTACTTGTAGTCAAATGGCATCATCATGCAAATGTCCTATTGTCTTTACTTCCGTATGCGTTTGTGTTTGAGTTTTCCATTCACAGTTGTTTCTGCTTGTGCTCGTTTTGCGGCTGTATCTGAATTTATAAGCAATTATTGGATGAGAATGAACGGGACATTACATGTACTTGTAAACACCGAGGCGAGCAGATAACAGACGTTAACGAACTTATTAAAGTTAGTTTGGAGGCGGAAAGAAGGGCACTTTAGATCTTTAAAAAAAAACGTGGCAGCGGAATTATGTCAAGGTATCTTGGCCCTTTTTTTAGAAGGTTCTTTACGCTTTTTGTGAGCTTCGCACTTTTTAAACCCCGTAAGAGGAAGGAGTAATCGAGAAGCGCCAAAACTAAGCGGCGCTGGATTCCGCTAACTAACAGAAACGACCGTAAGGGACGAGGAGTCAGCACGGAGTTAACTGTTTCACTTGTGGCCTATTGATGCTTTGATAAATTTGACTTATCTTGGAGAATAGTATTAACCTACTCTTTACAGGTGCTAAATTATCCACTTTGAAAAATCTGGACACCTTTTTTTGTGGTTTCCCTGTTTATTAGTTAACAATCACTCTTTTCACGGTTGCTTTACTGTTTAACTTTACACAACGAACCCATCAGTTTTCAGGCTTTACGATGCAGTCCGCTATGCTGCATGCTCTATTATTTTCTTTTGTTCATAATAAACACTCAAAGCTTAGGATATCAAATTATTTGCATTGTGACAAATTAATGTTTCTATTTCGCCAAACGGCTTCGAAGCTAGGCTAGAATCAGGTATAACAATTTATCAATCTAATGCTGTCCGGATCTGTAAAGGTTCAAAACTTTGATATCGTGCTTCAATTTCTGTACGTCATACCCAGGGTCTCCCAAAACCTCGCATACGAAGTCATATTCCGCTTTCGCGGTTTCGTAATCTTTGAAAAGATTATCCAGTTTCCTTTGAATCACCTCAGTGGAAGCTTTCAGATCCTGAAAAAGAGAATTGGGTATATCGTATCAATAAGAGAAAAACCAGCACATAGTATGAAGTATCAGGCCCATGGCGCCACAATGCGTTTAAATAAAGCCAGATTGGAGACCCCAGTCTCCAACAGAATAGGGAGCTTTAGCAACAACAACGGCGATGGCAACGAGAACGTCACAAATTTGCATATTTAGAGGCAAAAGCAATAGCTTTGCACGCTCTGCACGTGCATCTTTTCATTTTTGGACAATTCTTGGCCGTCGTCAGAAAAACAACAACGTGAAATGACCAAATTTGAGGTTTTAGGGAGAACGTCAGCGCTTGACGACAAATTTTCATTTTCTCCCCTAAATTGAACGCCTTTCATACTAGTCTCGTTCTTGATGGTTTGCCACACCTTTGTCACATTAAAATGCTTGGAATAGTCGCACACAAATATAAAACGCACGTGCAGAGCGTGCAGAGTCATTGTTTTTGCTCACTAAACCTATTGTTTTGTAGCGTCGTCGTTGCCGTCGGCGTCGTCGTTTCGTAAGCTCCCAGGGAGCTTAAGCAACGACAACGGCGACGGCAACGAGAACGTCATCTCAAAATATAAATTTGCGTTATTTTAATCGCTTCGTGACTATTTCAACGTTTTTAATATGACAAGGGTGTGGTAATTCCTCAAAGATGACACCAGTCGGAACGGCACTCCATTTTAGGAGCACTAAACTTCCTAGTGTTACCTCACGAAAATCACACTTCAAAGGGTTGCATCTAATAGTTCCGGGATTTTTAACATGATCCGAGATAACGACATCTAGATCGTAAAAGCATCTGTTTCGCACTTTTAATGGCATCGCATTTTAGCGAGAGAAAACGATACAGATTTCCTTTAGGAGGGTCCCAATTGGTTTAACCATGAGACGAGAAACGTCGAAAAATGTTAAGCGTGAGAATGACCAAAAAAAATAGCCGTTAGCCGTGATAAAAATTGCTTTTCTCTCTCCCAGATTCTCTCGCTCCAAGGGAAGGGAAGAAGAGAGGTCCTGGGAACAAAGATGACCAGAAAATATTCAATACGTCTACTGAGATCCTACTAGTAACTAACACAAGGGGCGTTTCTTTGTTTTTCACATATTAAGTTAATCGTGACGGAAAAAATAACCGTTAGCCGTGAAAGCTAAATCCCCCCCCCCCCACCCTTCCCTTTCCGCTTCCCCTCCATTGAAACCGGATCTAAACGTTTAGAATGTTACTTCATCATAACATGATTCTTAGACAAAAGGAGAAAAATATACCAACCCTCTTTTGCTAATTAAAAAAGTCAGGTGACAAAATTTACCACGAGCTTATTTTGTTTTATGGAAAACTGGGCTTCAACCTTCAAGCAAAAATTTGTGCTTAAGGGTATTCACAGTTTCCATGAAATGTAGAATAAATTGCCGCAATCTGTCCATAATTACCTCAGCCTTGCGACTATCACTTTGGTCCAGTTTGGAAAAGCAATTCATAAAAAAGGTTTGGTTCAAATTACGAGATTAGAGCCAGTCCCGATACTTTTGACATTCGATGAGTTCCCAAGTTGGTGGCATAGAAACCATGTCATATATCGAAATCAGCCTCGCACTTTATCAAAAAGGTTAGGGCTACTACGGTTCTTTTCTTTTACCTCCATTTGTTTCTTTTTTTCCTTTCCTACATGATATATGTCCATGGTTACGAGAGCTGTGTCGATTGCCAAGGAAGCTGCAGTTCCTACTCCAGGTACGCAAGATGCTGCTCCGGAAGCAATCTCCAGTCCTGCGCCTGCAAAGTCTGCCTTCGCCAATTTCCAGAGTGCGAATCCAGTGCCCACTGCCAACCCTAAAATGGGAATACTCTTCGTTGCGACCTTGGTGGTTTCCTTTGATACAGTTTTGGCACCTTGCTTGGCCGATTGCTTTGCTGCCGCCTTAGCAATCGCTAATGCGATTTCTGCGATGATTTCTCTCACCACTGCCTTCAATACTTGTTTAACAATAACCCGTCCTGTCGTAATTGTTATCTTTTCAATTTCGCATGTGATATTTTCTCTGCTCTCTTCATCACAGAAAACAAGGTTTGCCACCAATTTCAACTCTCTCTTTTTATCCTCAATTTCTTCTTCAACTGCTTGCACTGCCGCCCAGTAATTCGCTTGTATTTCAGCTTTAATTTCATCCCGTTCTTTCTCTTTCTGTTTTTCGGGCTTGGATGAGGAGTTGACCATGCGCCAAGCCTCTTTCAACTTCTTTAGACTACGGCAAGTTTGGTCAACGTTTTCCTCAAAATCTTCATCTTTTTCGCCTCCAAAAGGACCAAAGTGGGTAACAACGATCTTATTGTCAACCCGGCTGAAGATTAGCCAATTCAAAGTTTTGCTCTGGGAGTTTGCATCGAGATATTGAAACAGGTCATCACTTTCGGTGATTCGAATAAGACGAAAATCTCCCTTGAGTCTTGTCCAATTTGGGAAGGTCAACTTATGGTATCTTGAAATCTTTCTGCAGATTGCTGTTAAACATTCGTCCACAGGTATTTGAGGGTTAAGGTGATTGGTCATGCAAAAGCTGAATGTGAATCCATCCAACTCTAGAAATTTGCGCCTCTTGATTTTGATAACCATTTGTCAATCTGAAAGTGAGATGACAAAACGTCAAGGGTTCCAAGTGATAATTAAAAGAAAGAAGCAAGTTACTGTGTTCTTTTTCCTACACTTATGTCCACAAATGCACGCCCAATGCACACTCATATTTGACATCCAACACGAAGTATCCCATTATGTCTACGCATTTGCTATATATTTCCAACAATGAGGTAAGGGTTAAGGTTAGCGTTATTTTTAGGTCAGGATATACAACTGCAGCAGTTCATCCTTGAGGAGCAGCATTTTGTGGACACTTTGTAACGTTAATTGTCTGTATACCGGCTGAGACACGAGTTGTGTTGAATTTCCGGAGAAGAGCAAGGGGACACTTCGTGACGCATTTCTGGACATGTTTTCCTATTGACTGTTTTCTCAATCCCATAAGGCAATACGTTTTGGGGATTTTTTTACATAAAAACAGTACAAGTTAATTGCTGTTGTTAATGTATCATGCTTCAGTGAACTGGATATTTATTGTCTTAATGCAAATAGCCCCCCAAAAATGAACTGTATTATGGGATTTGTAAAAATAGCCAATGCGGTGCCTAGGATATACAAAACAGAATTGTTGTTGCAGTTGTGAATGTTTTTGGCCAGATACATGCTCACACAATACCTAGGGAAGGCGAGGGGGAGGGCTGGAGACTGGGAAATTTTCCACAGTTCAGTAGCCTCATTTCAAGTACAATTTTAATTCTTTACTTGTACGATGGTATTAGAAGAAAAATATTAAATTTAAATAAGATACTATCATGACTTATAATTTACGTCGATGACCCAGTATTAATTTAAATGCATTGATAGAAAATTATTTCTCAGTTTTTGTGTTTAATGGGCTATTCACTACTTTCACAATCCCATAATACATCTCTTGACCTGAGGGAAATCAAAAACAATGCCTATGCAAATTTTGGGGGGGTTAAAGAGGTGTATTATGGGATTTTTGCAAGTAATGTATATCCCGTAATGTACTATATCATCGAGTTGCTGATTTTTGTTCCTATCTATGATCTCCATCGTGGCATGATAGGTTCGCAATGCGTGCATGTGGTTGCTGCTGAACGGCTTGAAATGCAGGCTACATTTTCGATCCATTCGCCGAAATACATGTGACGTACACAAAAGGGAAGAAATAAATCATAAATCGAAAGTTTTGACTACCTTTATGGTTCTGGGTTATCTCTTTGTATTAAGTAATGTAAACAACAGCATAAAAATAGATTGCCTTTTTTGGTAATTCAGTTGATCGATCTACATTTCATTGATTGAATGAGTTATCAAATGCAGGTTGAATTCAAATGCAGAGATCCTTGAAAGAACTGGCTAGACCCCCTCAATTAAAACACTGCGACAAAGGCGACTATTATGGTTCGGTCAGGTCATGCGCATGCCCCCTACACGCTTGCCCCGCCGACTACTCCACTGGGCACCATCGCGCGGGTATTCTACGCATACGTTGACATGACGCGGTCACCAGAGATCTGAAGGAGTTAATTCATGTCCTATGATGAAGCAGCGACGGCAGCGGGGGACAGAAAGCAATGGCGTTCCTTTGTATTGGCACATCGCCATAAAGAAGAAGTTAATCGATTAAATTCTTACGGTACATGTTCTCACAATAAGCCAATTTGGAGTTCCAGGAAAATCATGCGTCGGGATAACAATTATTCCTTTCCTTTCCCTTCCTTTCCTTTCCTTTCCTTTCCTTTTTTCAAAATACACTTCTTTCTGATAAAAAAAAAATGGACAACGGGCTCGATTTTCGATAAAAATCGCCGAAAGGCTAGAGAACATTCTTTCATACTCCTCTTTCCATTTCCTTATTCATTTTTACTTGTAGGCACTTACCGACAACTACAGCTAATTAATCAAACAAAAATACTTTCCTATGTAGCAATGACCCGGACATCCTTCACCCTTGTCCCTGAGAAAACCTGCCACCAAAAGCAGTCGTTGCCAATTTTGATTAAAGTTATCTTTTTGTCTAGCAAGTTTTTGGTGACAGTCAGAGTTGAAATTGAAGAGGGATGAAAAGGGGAACGGGCAAGAGCTCTTGTATATGAAAAAAATATAAAGCACGAGACGTGATACCTGTAGATATTAAATATATTGAGGATCTTTAGTGAGTGAAACGATGGATGAAAATAAACTTGAACGTTAAATCTACGTTAACAAAATATCTTTACACGATCGTCATGTGCTCAGTCCTTCCTTTTTTAACTCTCCTACGCATGTGCGTGAATCGCTGACCTACAACACTACCGAGTGTGCGCTCGTGGTGGAGAATGTATAAGTGATTCTTGAAGCTTTCTTCTGGAAAAGTAAGAGGGGTTGTAGATGAGATGAATATGTAGATGCCCATATAATAGAACAGTATTGCAGATATGGGAGCACTGAGGAGTTATATAATGTGTGGAGAGTATTGATAAGAAAGAATTGTCTACATTTAGTAATAATCCCAATAGATTTCATGGACCATATAACACCTAAGAATTTAGTGTATTCATCTCTTTTAATACTTAGAAATATTTTGAACGTTGATTTTATTTCTTGAAGGATGAAATAAAATAAATTTGGTTTGTCAGGGTCGAAGGTGAGCTTGTTAGCTTTAAACCAAGTAACCACAAAAGATGGTTTATGGTTCATAATTTCTGATAGAGATAGTTTACTAAGTGACAGTAACATAGTGCTTTCAGGGATTTAAGAGAACAAGATGGGTCTATAATTAAGTAAAGCTATGGTCCTCGCAGTTATGGATGCAATTTTAGCAATTGCGTCCATAACTACGAGGATCATAGCTTTACTTGATTTTCGATATCCGGAGATCAGTATATGATTCATTTCATATATCATATCGTTCATGGGTCTACAGTTAGTACAGTTAGTGTTGTCATCACTTCTAAAAATGAAAATTACTTTGCTGATTTTGGGTTTATCAGGAATAATACCAGTGGACACGGAGATTTTACACAACTCAGAAAAGGGAGATGCCAGAAGATGAACATCAATGGATGCCTTAATTACTTTAATATTAATGCAATCCCCTCCTGTTAGCTACTTATCAGAGAGGAGGAAACTATGTCGATGATTTTGTTTGAAGTAGTTGGGGACGCAAGGAAACTATTGCCGGACAAAAGAGCCGCTCAGGTATGATTTGTGGCTCACATTAGAGCAGGGTATTTTGCTGGCTAGAGAAGGTCCATTGTTTGGTAAAGAAATCATAAAACTTGTTGACAATTAATTGAGGATTGCGGATAGTGTTACCACTGTTGCCTGTCATAGTGGTTGGTCCACTATGGTGGCATTTTGGCAAAATAACATTTTTAATTAAAGACCATGTTTGCCTCATATGAAGAGCAACTAGAATTAAGTTTTTCATGGTAGCATTTTTTCCTAATTGTTTGAGAAAAGTGTTTTAAAGATGGACCTGACTAGCCGCTGCTCCTAGAACTGATTAAGATGAAATATATTTTTTCTCTCAATATTAATAAGTTTTTGAGATTTTATTCTTGTAAATCATTATATATTATATATGTAATTTTAGATTTTGTGATCTTAATAGTGATCTGCATTTTTATATTGTATTTTAATTTATTTCTTATTTATGTTGTGACTAGACCTGAAAAGTAGCTTTATAGCTAAGTGTCAGTCACTTTAATAAAGGTGTATTGTATTGTATTGTATTGTATTGTATTGTATTATTGTATTGTATTGTATTGTATTGTATTGTATTGTATTGTATTGTATTCATCATATAATTGTTGTTGTTATTACGAAATTGGGTATATTTGGCTTTGTTAACTACTGAAGGATTATCGGTTAATGCTGTTGAAATATAACGTTTGCAACACGTAACCCTCCATTATCATCAGTTAACAAATGTTTGTGGTGCACACTAGGTTTAGGTTTAGGTAAGTGGTCAGAAAGGTCAGACCAAAGAATACCACTATTTATTTTTTCTTTATTACGCCATTTTACCACATTTGGTCAAGAGAACGGGCAAAATATGGGTAATCTCGCAATCTCATTGCCTAATTTGCCGCTGTCGACAAGAGTCTAGACAACGCTGCTCGTGTCATGCTCGCGTCAATTTGTCACGCAATGTAATAGCGAAACGGAACACCCATTTTCGGAAATAAACCAATCGTTTTGCGAGAAAAATATAGACAACGCTTGCTCTTCCTTTGTGTCATGATTTTGGTCACGCTCTGAAATAAACACTTTCCTTGGCGTTGAATATTGTGGTAAAAAACCTATCGAAAGTGGGTCAGCGTTGTCTGTTCTCTTATCGAAAACGATATTCGTCGTGACAGTGCTCAAAATGTTGTGGACTCACGAGGCGCAGCCGAGTCACGACGAATATCGTTGTCGATAAGGGTACAGACAACGCTGAGCCACTTTCGATTTGTTAAAGCGAAAATGTTGTCTATAATTGGGGTAGCGGTATGCGAGTTGATCCTAGTTGGTTTAGGGATGAGAGGGTAAGCTAGTTAGTAGGGTTGTGCGAATCAGCACTAACAATATTGATCTTAAAATCGCCCAATAGGAAAGATAATTTATTCTCAAAGCCAATTTCGGCGAAAACCTGGTTTATTTCAATAGTACTAACATTAGGGGGTTTGTGTAAACAGCCCAATGCAAATATTTTGAGGAACCTGAAAAATCAAAAAATCACCGACGCTTTGCTGATCAATGCAAAGTTCACTTTCTCAGAAACACCGCTTCGTGTAAAACAAGTGATGGTAAAAAGAAATCGAAGAACAAAATGTGCACAACAAACACACCACACATTTACGTCGGGTAACTTAAAACGGACGTCACTCAAAGATTCAATCATTAGCGTTCTCCTTTTTGCTAAAAAGTTTCCACATGTACGATGAAGTCTACGATCATGATAATCGTTGTGCCATCATTTGCCACATCGAGATGAAATGTTCTAAAATCACCACTGCGTTCACTCATCACCACAAAACCAAATCCTACCTACAAAGCGAGCTCACTTCTCGAAGCAACCAATTCTCGACTTCAAAACGTTGATTAGGCGGAAGAGATCGAGAAATTTACTCACGGGCATTAATAATTCCGAGAAAGAACTTTGCCTGTAGCACACAAAATCTTCCCTTTTTTCTGAAATTGAGGCGTCAGTCTGGCGAAAGCGATTTTCCCAGAAAGAGCCCTTCTCTTACAACAGCAGGCACTGTCACTGTGAAAGCTTTGACCTCAAATTGGCTCTCTAGTTCAAAGCAAATTCCGTACAAAAAAAGAAATCTCTTTAGCGAGGCACGGATTGTCACAGTAATGTATGACTTAGCCATCCCATAGGCCATTTTAGAAAATACCATAAAATTCTTTGTTTGTCCCTCCCAATTTTGCATAAGCATTGTTTTTGTCCTCTCTTGGGACATTGTAAGTCCCAAGAAAAACTGGAAACAACGCTTATGCAAAATTTGGAGGGACAAACAACGAGTACTATGGCCTATTTCTCGTTGATGTCGATTTCTCTGAAAGAGCCCTTCTCGTACACCAGCAAGCAGTGTCACTGTGAAAGCTTTGACCTCACATTGGCTCTCTAGTTCAAAGCAAATTCCGTACAAAAAAAGAAATCTCTTTAGCGAGGCACAGCTCAAAAGACTTCGAAATGAGGAGATTTATAGAAAGACAAACTTGGACGGTATTCATGGTCAACATAGGATCAATGCTTTGCCTTCTGATTCATTTATACTACTTAAACAAAATTGAGCATACTCACTGTTTGAAAAACGTCCAAAAGTACAAATAGCGACCTAACGAAGCAGCAAATGCTACAAATCCGGGCAGAACCGAAGGATCGTCAAAGATTGCACTCGTTCCGCGCTGTTGGAAGTGAACTGACAAGTCTCCCACTGAATTCATACCATGTATTCTTGTGATCACGTGAACCGAGCAATATTTTATTTTCTAGGAAATACCACTTCCTGTAAACAACAAAGAGCAAAGTCTTTTACGCCAAAATATTGCTTTACCTTTGATCTGCGATCTGCGCAATGAAGTCCATTTGTGGAAAGAACTTTTATTAGTTTAAAACCCCAAGTCACTTAGGTGCTCTTCGCTGGTACGGAAGTCACGCTAGCGACAATGCAAACCTCTCAACAACAAAGAACAAATGCTAAATATTTGTCTCGTGTCTCTTGTCTAAAGACTTTTGTATCGTGCGCATGCTGTGCATACTTTATTCAAAGTCGACGGTACTGAAAGTGAATTTAAACCGTGTAAAAAGTCGGAAAGGTAATTTGCAAGAGCGCTTTGTAAGTTAGCGTACTGAGACGTTGAAGGAGGTGACTTGTTTGCTTTTTTTTCTCGCTATTGTGTTTATTGAACTGTGAATAATTTGACAGGGTATCAGACCCAGAGTAAATACAGTGGTCAAGGACCAAATCGAACGGGCATATGTTCGCCTCTGAGGTACTACCTCTGAGGGCGCTTTCGATTGCGAAATTCGGATTTAGATCGTAAAATCTGGATCGTCGCATTTCCAATCGAACTCAAAATCTGAAAACGGATTTTGTCGCGGATCTCACTAATTGAAATCCTTCCTGACATGGATTTCCAATTAGTGAAATCTGCAACAATTTTGTGTTCGATTGGAGATCCGAAGATCCAGATTTCAAGATCTAAATCCCGATTTCCCAATCGAACGCACTCTCATGAAGTGAACAAGCATGTTCCCTCCTACTTTGACGAAAGTTCAACCAGCCAGTGTAACACAAAATATTCAGGATAACTGACGAACAATAATACTCATCAAATCAGCGTATTTTCAAAGTACTCGCAGACTACAACATGCCTGTGTGTTGGCACAGTTCCAGTCACATCTTTGTATATTGTATTGTAATATTCTCACTGATCTTGCATAACTACAATGTGGATAGTGTGGGTAATATGAAGCTCAAGTATTATGTTCTTTTCGCCTATACGATGAGAGTACAAATATTACGAAATATATGGTAAGATATTCACAAGCCACGGAGAATTCCGACCCATGCTTTACATGGAAGCTTTAATCTTTACATATAATAACAAATAAAGATGTTCTCTCCATGCACATGCAGTGGAATTGGACCATACTGCTAACTTGCATGCATTTGTTGTCAAAAATGTTATGTATCCAACATTTAATGAGTAAATTCGAAATTTGTGTTGCTTTTTTTCATTTTTCTGGGTTGCAGAATTTCTGCGGCATCTCGTAATTTGGGGGTTTTCAAATATCCGTGGCACTTAAATTTATGAAGCTACAGATATCTGCGGAGTGCTAGGGAAGCTGCAGGATTCCTTTGCCTACTTTGTAAGAAAAAAGGAACTGCAAAATGCCTGCATCACCTATAAATCGCCTCAGGAACCAATCAACAGTTATTATCCTTTTCAAGAACTGGGACAAGAATCTGGAACAAAATTCCTCGTAAGCTACGCAAGTTGCAAAAATTGCGCAAATTTTCTCTTAAAGGTTTTAGAGATTGAAGAGGTCTTTGTTGATGTTAGGGTGATTACTTCTTCTCGTCTTTCTTCTCTACTGATCTAGGCTTACTTATTTGTTTATTATTACTGTTTTTTTGTTGCTCTCACTGTCACAACTATATTGTCAATAATTTCAATTAATTAATTAATTTTAATTTAATTTTAATAAGTCAAAATCAAATTTATCGTTAATTGTTACCCACCTCGAATAGCTATGCTAACTGTGGGTAACAATTATTGTACAGTTGTTGTTTATCTATTAATAAATGATTATGACTGATGACTATATGTACTATGACTATATATGTATTAGCGGGTGCAGGGATGGCGCAGTGGTGAGAACACTCGCCTCCCACCAATTCTTCTTCTCCCACCAATGTGGCCCGGGTTCGATTCCCAGACTCGGCGTCATATGTGGGTTGAGTTTGTTGGTTCTCTACTCTGCACCGAGAGGTTTTCTCCTGGTACTCCGGTTTCCCCTCTCCTCAAAAACCAACATTTGCGTTGATTGCTAATTTTACTTTACAGTGTTCCCAATTAGTGCTCCAGCGCTAAATCGACTAGACACTTAAATGAAGCTCCTTTCCTTTCCTTTCATGGGCTCCTGATCAACAATTTGTTTAGCAAAGGGATATATAGGGCATAAACCTAAATTGTTATAAAGGTAGTAACTTCTACGTTTTTGCAAACGTACATTGCATTGCAGAAGTAAATATTTTAGTTGATTGCATTTCAAAATTTTGTCGGTAAAAAAATCGTTGGTTTGAGTGATTTTTAACACCTGCAGACCGTGAAAAACTGCAGATTTTTGCTTAACAATTTTTTTTTATTTTGGAAGAACACGAAATCTTTTGGAAACCCTTATTTATCCAAAGATGTAAAAGGAAAAATATTAGCTATGCACAAGAGTAAATTAGATGAGAGTGTTGTTATGGCATGGGTGGGCTTCCCATGCAGCACAGTCCTAAATGAGTCCATTTTTAGAATACCCGTTCCCGCGAACATCAGTTGTCACGTCCCTGAGAATACATGGCAGACGTAGTGACGTGTGACATGGCTTCTTCTGATTTTTACAATTGGCGGCCCTTTGTTTGTTTCGCGTGCAAAGTGTATCTTGCTATGCATATTTTGCAAAACCATACCTTCTTACTTAGTACAGTTGGAGATGTTGGTAGTCAGCAAGGGATAAGTCATTGCGCTTGCAGGGTATCCATACATAAAAATTACTATACTGAACTACTCGTTTGTTTTTAGCTACCCATTTTTGGCATACACCACAAAGGAACTTTTGGTCAACCTTAAACGGGATACAGCACTCATCCACGACATAAACAGGCTTTATTGTGTTTAAGGCCATTGTCATTGACACTGAATCCGTGCCATTTGGCCTGTCCTTAATAATCAGTTTATCGTAGGAGAAATACGCAATTTTCCTTGAGCTTTTGCCTTTTTCAGTTCAGTGTGGTCGCTGGATTCTTGGCTTATTTTTTCCAACATCTCTTCAGCCAGATCTTCGAAAATATGGATTTCCCAAGGTTTGATTCTTCTAGCTGCCTTTAGAATTGAGTTCTTAGCCTTGCAGCCAGTGAATTTATACACGACGCCTCTTGGTTTCGGTGTACCATTCTGTTTAGTTGGCTTATCAGTGCGATAACCATGCTCAATTTCCGGAACAGTTTCAAAACTCAATTTATTGATGAGAAAAAAGGATTCACCATGATCTCTAGTTCTAATAAACCATCAAAACGGAAGTTATTCCCTCTGCTTTGGTTTTCCAAGTAAACCGTCTTTGGAATATGTATGTTTAATTTAAAGTTGTCTGAAGATTAGCACATTGTTCACAGTGCTTTGTAGCTGTGTGTCAATCAACTCAAGTTCCTTTTTGTGGGTAAAGTCGTTTCTATTTTTCCGCGAAAACTGTTGCCCGGTCGGAGCTAACGCAACTTTATTTTATTTTTGTACCACTTTCGAAGAAAATTACCTCAAGATGCTGTTTGTGGCCAGAGATATCTTTTTGGCTAAACTCCAGAATAGCTTTTAACCCAGCAACATGCATCTTTAACCAGGTCATCAACACGTAAGGTTAAACTGGAGATAACCGATTCCACCGACGACTTAAATTAAGCACATCCGAGGAAAAGGTCTCGGCGTCGGATCGTTACAAACGGTTCCGGATTGCCTCGGTGACCGGATCGTTACCGGTTGCGGTTTAGTTTTCTCGTGCGTGATTGGCTTGTTACTAGAAGCAATACAATTTCATGAATGTTTGTAGTGTTCTCGGTTTTCGGATTTTCACAGTAATGTATGACTTACCCATCCCATAGGCCATTTTAGAAAATACCATAAAATTCTTTGTTTGTCCCTCCCAATTTTGCATAAGCATTGTTTGTGTCTTCTCTTGGGACCATTGTAAGTCCCAAGAAAAACTGGAAACAACGCTTATGCAAAATTTGGAGGAACAAACAACGAGTACTATGGCCTATTTCTCTTCGATGTCGATTTTCCCTGAAAGAGCCCTTCTCGTACACCAGCCGAAGCAGTGTCACTGTGAAAGCTTTGACCTCACATTGGCTCTCTAGCTCAAAGCAAATTTCGTGCAAAAAAAATAAATATCTTTAGCGAGGCACAGCTCAAAAGACTTCGAGATGAGGAGAGTTTTAGAAAGGCAAACTTAGACGGTATTTCCTGGTCAACATAGGATCAGTGCTTTGCCTTCTGACTCATTTATACTACTTAAATAAATTGAGCATACCGTTTGAAAAACGTCCAAGAGTACAAATAGCGACCCAACGAAGCAGCAAATGCTACAAATCCGGGCAGAACCAAAGGATCGTCGAAGAGTGAACTCGTTCAGCGCTGGTGGAAGTGAAGTGACAAGTCTCCTACTGAATTCTTGTGATCACGTGAACCGAGCAATATTTTATTTTCTAGGAAACACCACTTCCTGTAAACAACAAAGAGCAAAGTCTTCTACGCCAAAATATCGCTTTACCTTTGATCTGCGCAACGAAGTCCATTTTTGGAAAGTACTTGGATTAGTATAAAACCCCAAATCACTTAAGTGCTCTTCGCTGGTACGGAAAGTCACGCTAGCGACAATGCAAACCTCTCAATTCCCGGATCAGAGAGATAGAATTTAACAACAAAGAACAACTGCTAAATATTCGTCTCGTGTCTCTTGTCTGAAGACTTTTGTATCGTGCGCATGCTGGGCGTATTTTATTCGACGTTACTGAAAGTGTATTTAAACCGGGTAAAAAGTCGGGAAAGGTAATTTGAAAGAGCGCTTTGTAAGTTAGCGTACGGAGACGTTCAAGGAGGTGACTGGGTCTCAGACCCAGAGTAAATACACTGATCAAGGACCAAATCGAACGGGCATATGTTCGCCTCTGAGGTAGCCTGCTACGTCTGAGGGTGCGTTCGATTGGGAAACCCGGATTTCGGTCTTAAAATCTGGATCTTCGGATTTCCAATCAAACACAAAATCTGAAAACGGATTTTGTCGCGGATCTCACTAATTGAAATCCTTCCTGGCATGGATTTTCAATTAGTGAAATCTGCGACAAAATCCGTTTTCAGATTTTGTGTTCGATTGGAAATCCGAAGACCCAGATTTTTAGATCTAAATCCGGATTTTCCAATCAAACGGGTAAGTTATTCACAAGCTACGGAGAATTCCGGCCCATGCTTCGGTTGGTACTTTAAGTAGGGTTATTAAAGTGTATCATAATAGTATGTAATTATATTATGGATGTATTAAAGCCTTAAATTGTTATATATAAAGGTATATACCTGTGAATTTCCATGTATACCCATATATCTTCATGTATACCCATGTATATCCATGTATAACCATGTATGTCCATGTATACCCATGTATGTCCATGTATACCCATCTACATCCATGTATAACCATGTATAGCCATGTATATAAATGTATATCCATATACAGCCATGTATTTCCATGTATACCCATGTTCAGCCATTTATATCCATGTATAACCATGTATAGCCATGTATAGCCATGTATATCCATGTATACCCATGTATCTCTATGTGTACCCATGTAAATCCATGTATAACCTTGTATATCCATGTATACCCATGTATGTCCATGTCTACCCATATATATTCATGTATACCCATGTATACTCATGTATACCCATGTATATCCATGTATAACCATGTATGTTCATGTATACCAATGTATGTCCATGTATATCCATGTATACCCATCCATGTCCATGTAAGCCCATGTATATTCTCGTATATCCATGTATATCCATGTATACCCATGCATTTCCATGTATACCCATGTATACTCATGTACATCCATGTATACCCTTGTATGTCCATGTACAGCCATGTATGTCCATGTATTCCCATGTATACTCATGTATATCCATGAATACCCTTGTATGTCCAAGTACAGCCATGTATGTCCAAGTACAGCCATGTATGTCCATGTATACCCATGTATATCCATGTATACCCAAGTATGTTGATGTATACCCATGTGTACCCATGTACAGCTATGTATATTCATGTACAGTCATGTATATCCATGTATATCCATGTATACCCATGTATGTCCATGTATATCCATGTATATACATGTATATCCATGTACAGCCATGTATTTCCATGTATACCCATGTTCAGCCATGTATATCCATTTATATCCATGTACAGCCATGTATATCCATGTATACCCATGTATCTCTATGTATACCCATGTAAATCCATGTATACCCTTTTATGTCCATGTATACCCATATATGTCCATGTATACCCATGTATGTCCATGTATATCCATGTATATCCATGTATACCCATGTATGTCCATGTAAACCCATGTATATTCACGTGTGTCCATGTATATACATGTATACCCATACTTATCCATGTATACCCATGTATACTCATGTATATCCATGTATACCCTTTTATGTCCATGTACAGCCATGTATATACATGTATACCCACGTATGTTGAGATATACCCATGTATATCCATGTATACCCAGGTAAAGCCATTTATATTCATGTACAGTCATGTATATCCATATATACCCATGTATATCAATGTATACCCATGTATATCTATGTTTTTCCATGTATACCTATGTATACCCATGTATACCCGTGTATATCCATGTATGCCCATGCATATCCATGTATACTTATGTATACCTATGTATATACATGTATTTCTATGTATATACATGTATTTCCATGTATATCCATGTATACCCATGCATATCCATGTATACCCATTTATATCCAAGTATACCCATGTATATCCATGTACAGCCGTCTATTTCCATGTTTTTCCATGTATAGCCATGTATATCCCTTTAGAGCCATTTATATCCATGTACAGCCATGCAGTTCCATGTATAGCCATCTATATCAATGTATACCCATGTATGTCCATGTATACCCATGTGTACCCATGTATATTCATCTATACCCATGTATGTCCATGTATACACATGTATATATATGTATATCCTTGTACAGCCATGTATTTCCATGTATATCCATGTACCGCAATGTATGCCCATGTATATCCATGTATACCCATGTATATACATGTATACCCATGTAGTATCATGTATATCCATGTATACCCATCTATATCCTTGTTCAGCCAAGTATTTCCATGTACACCCATGTATATCCATGTATAACCATGTATTTCCATGTATATCGATGTGTACCCATGTACAGCCATGTATCTCCATGTATACCCATGTTTACCCATGCATACCCATGTATGTCCATGCTTACCCATGTATATCCATGTATACCCAGGCATATCCATGTTTACCCATGCATATCCATATACAGCCGTGTATAGCCGTGTACAACCGTGTGTATCCATGTATAGCCATGTATTACATGGTTATGTATTCATGTATAACCATGTACAACCATGTTTATCCATGTATAGCTGTGTAGTATCATATATGTCCATATATTTCCATTTAAAACCATGTATTTTCATGTTGTCCTTGTATATCTATTTATAACCATATATATCTATGTATAGCCTTTTATTATCATATATATCATATATATGCATGTACACCCATGTACATCTATTTATAGACGTGTATTACCCTGCATATAACCATAATTTCCTTTCTACAGGGGCGACCATTTGGAATGCGCTGCTAGACCAGCTAGATCAATTGCCCTCTATAAATGGTTTAAGAAAGCAAATAAAATCTTTCACGTTTGCATCGGCAAAAACTGATTAAATTAAGCAATTTTTGTAAAGTATGTTAACGTCATTGATTTTTAAACTTAGGTATCTTTGTATATTATACACGCCTTTTAGGTAGAACAGATTTTCTATGTAAAATACGTATGTAAATTTGATGAAATTACCGTGTTTAACTAACGTTTTCCTATCCTATCTATCTATCTATCTTTCTATCTATCTATCTATCTATCTATCTATATTTGATACACTTAACCATGAGATCTTGATAAAGAAATTAGAATAGATTGGCTTTGATCACTCAGCAGTTGCCATTTTCCATTCGTATTTGTCAAATCGCAAGCAACAGTGTAGTGTGAATGGAACAGCTTCTAAGCTCCTAGATATTTCGTGTGGCGTACCACAAGGCTCAATGTTAGGACCCCTTTTATTTTTAATGTATATAAATGTTTTGCCGACCTGTCTTCGTTTTTGCAAGGCCAGACTTTATGCAGATGACACAAACTTAACGGTCTCCAGCTCTGAACTTCCTCAGATAAAAGAGTTGATGAGCAGTGATCTGTAGCATGTGTCAACCAGGCTTGTTGTGAATAAACTGTCATTACATGTACTGAAGTCAGAATTTATGATTATTGGATCTAAACGGAGATTGGCAACTTTGGATGGTAATGTCGATCTCTCAGTGGATGGATATTCTTTAAAGAGAGTTCAACAAACTAAATGTTTCGGAGTGCATATCGACGAAAATAGCACCCACTCTTACTCTCGATAATAGAATTACCGTCTACAGATCAATCATAGAACCTTACTTTAATTATTGTTCTCTCGTCTGGGGCAGCATTTCCCAAATCCTTTCTAATAAAGAATTATAATAAAGAACATTCTTTGTATTGGAATTTAGTTTCCCCCAATTATTCTCCAGTCATGCACTTTTTGGATCTTTTGTAATTTTTGTTTTATTTTTTACTTGTATTAGCATGACAAAGTATTATTAAACTTAAATTTAAACTAAGAAGCTTCAGAGGTAACAAAATCGAGCTGCCCGCGTTGTGACCGGTCTCCCATACACGGTGCGGTCAGCTCAAACTCTTGAAGCGTTGGGTTGGTAGCCATTGACCGAAATGCGTAATCAGCAAAAAGCCAGTATGATGTACAAAGTTATTCATGGAACTGCTCCTTAATATATGACTAATAT
Source organism: Montipora capitata (assembly GCA_949126865.1). NCBI lineage: Eukaryota > Metazoa > Cnidaria > Anthozoa > Scleractinia > Acroporidae > Montipora > Montipora capitata. The sequence goes on along the minus strand of OX421455.1, from coordinate 26,650,705 downwards.
GTTTACTGAGCAGCTGGGGCCTAAAATGTATAAGTTACGAAACTCGAAATATAATGTCGAGATCCCAGCTGCCAGAAAACACTGTTTTAAAACTAATTTCATGTTTACAGGGGCGACCATATGGAATGCGCTACCATACCACTTAAAGCAATTGCCCTCTGTCTATGCTTTCAAAAAGCAAAGAAAATCTTTTACGTTTGCATCAGCAACAACTGATTAAGTTAAGCCATTTTTCCATACAATGTATTTTAACGTCATTGATATTTTAAAATTATCTGTCTATCTATCTATCTATTTATCTATCTATGAACATGTATATCCGCATAACCATGTATATACATGTATATATGTTGCCGGTAAAATCCATTCTTAGGTTGAATCTGTTTTTACCTAAATTAAATGAATTAAATTCGCCATCCTCATTTTACCTAGATTGAACACGCACTCAGATGAATTGGAAAAACTTTTTTTGGAGCCTAAATGAAGCCTAGAGAAAATTAGGGTCAGGTTAGGATTAGTTTTGAAGATGTTATGGCTTTTGTCGGAAATTATGGTGATTGAAAATGTGTTGCAAAGTTGGCGATGGTGGGCTTTCATAGGTGTTATCCCCAAAAAACTTCAAGTATCACTGTAGCTCGACTCTGGCAATATAATAATCGATATCGCCCTCTTTTTGATACTCACAAGCTCATTAATTAGATACTGCGGCAGGGCATTATAGAATACTGGTATTGCATAGCCAATCGTAGAGCGTACACACGTTGTAAAAAAAAAAGAGCTAAATATACTGGCGACAATTGCCCGTTTCGCCTGTACTAAGAAGTATAGCTTTCTTAATAAGATCATTTACATGAGAATTCCATCTTAGGTTGTCACTTACAGGAAGCCCAAACAGCTAATTACTACTTACAACTTCTAGCTCCTTTACCTCAACGACACCTGCATGAAACTCTTTGGAGTTACTAGCAAACGAAATCCTAAGTTCCTTACATTTGTTTGGGTTAAGGTGCATCCTATTTTCCTGTGACCAAAGTATAACCTGAGCTGTGATACTCTAAGCATTACTCACATCACTACCTTACACGATTCTTGTTTTGAGAATTTGGTTTTATCAAGTGAGGGTGTATGTCAAAGCATACGAAACGTTAAGTAAATAATTTCAAACAATGCGCTTGTATATAGTGTTTGCCACCGCTTTTTGCGTCTTATTTTTGATTATAAAGTGAATTGATAAAAGTCGAATCATTTGAAACACCGACGTTTCGAGCGCATTACTTCTTAACCCAAGGGTTACGTAAGTGGAGTACCTGATGGGTGTGCGCATTTCGCACTTGAGTGAAAATATTGCTCCAGTGATGTTAAATAATAAAAATGATAACATAAGGCTTTCATCGTGCCATAATGGGTTTTCTGAAGTTGTACATATTGCCTTACTGGCTAGGAACGACGATCGCACTACCAGCAGCAGAGATCAAGATTTTCCGGACTTCAATAAACCACGAAACACCGAAACGGCAGATTCTCATACTTATAAGATGTGTCTTAAGTGACCACGAGAGATCTAGTTCATGTGAATTGTTCCGCCTGCAGAAATTTCTTAATTTAGACTTCATCTTTGTTTGTAACTCTTCTAATTTCCTTTCCAAATGTTTGCTCACTGGCCGTTTCTGTGCTATAGACGCATAATCCGTCTAGACGAATTATGCGTCTATCATGTTATCAGTCTAGTGAAAAGAGGGGACAGACAAACAGACAGAGACAGTGCTCTCACTACTGCGCAAGCCATGCGGGCTGGTGTTACCACCGCATTGGTGTTCGTCGTAGCAAATGGACTAATAGCTCACAAATTATTTCAGTAATACAGTATCAATTTTTTGGTTAAAATATGCTTCTCACATTCTGCAATTTGTTTACGGCCAACGATGTTCACGTTTTCATGTTCCAACTTTCGTTTTTAGTGCGTTGCTCCTGTGGAACATCGAGGTTGGTGTGTTTTGACTTCTGTTTTGGGGGCATTTTTTGGTCGCAGGGATCAGTTTTAATATTTTAGCTATCAAGCTTCAGGCCATGATCTGCATCGATCTCAATTTTAACACATCAGTAGTTGGCGAGCTGACCAATAGGTCTTTTCAGATATATTAAAATTCAGCTCGATAGTGAAGCAGTGAGCACAAAGACAAATTTAGGTGGATGATAGGTAAATATTTTTCACATTCATTCCAACGTGTTGCTCTTGTTTTTGTCCTCACTGCCTCATTAATCAAGCTCAATGGCCCATTATAGACATACGAAACCTAGACGAATCGACCCTTAGAGGAAGGCGAAACGACTGATTTCCTACTGTAGAGAGGCTTATGAAGGGAGCTATACGGAGTGCTGGGAATGGAAAAAAGTAAGGTATACATGTGGGTGCGTCTATTTGCGCAGGGATACATGCATTAGACAAACAAGAAATGTAACTGCATTTTACTTAAGTATATACTTATTACTCGACCATAAAAATGTCACAAACATTACAACAGGAGTAATCAACAAGAACAATATGTTTGAATAATATTTCATTTCCACAGCTTCAGCGCCCTTTCCAATTCCATAATTAAAACACATCCTTTGTCATAACCTTACATCCATCGCCACAAAAAAGGGATTGTTTCTGCATACCAGAAGTATATTCAGTTAGCGTCTTACATTACCGGACCTCAAATTAGTTTTGTTAATCACACCTCTCGTGCAATTTGGAATAGATAAGCACGAGTAAACTTTTGCAAAGACGTGGAAGATTGCACTAGGCCATAGGGTTAGTGCAATTTGTAGCATTTGAAAAAAGTAACAAATGCTTGTTTATTCCAAATTGCACGAGAAACATCATGTGATGACTCTTTAATTATATCCAGGGCTCGCTTTTGATTTCAAAACCAAAGATTCTATTGGTTTTTACCAAACCCTACTGTTTATTAGCGAATTAGGATCCAGAATTTCCATTTGTAATTTGCATGGTGTTACGCTTGAACTGCATTGTTTAGCCAATCAGAATCGAGTACTTTATTCATGTCTTTTATTAAGCCGGTAAGAGTGAGGGATAGAGACAAGTATTACAGGAATTGTAATATGTATTTAGTATAGTGTGCACGCTGCACTTTTTTTAATCGGAATACATGAAGTTTAAATTTTGAAGTTTCTCACTGAAAAGAATTATTTCTGTAAACAAGGAAGGCTTTGTCATACAATTGTAAAGACCTGGATGGATGGCTCTCTATTTACAGATATCATACTAAGAACTGTCCATAAGTGACTCGTACAAGAAGTGTTTATCGTTCAAGTGAGAAAATTTTCCAGCTATGCTAGAAAACGGTTTGTACGTTACAGCCAAACCTATTTCTTTCATCTTTTCAGAGGACACACCAAAATTAAACAAATCTGCAATATTAAGTGAGGTTGAGGGAACGCCGGAATCTTCTATTACCTCGGTTACAACATAGAGAATGATGGTCTCTAGATTTGTCCATGGTCCATTTGAAACCTCAAACCCCTTACTTGCTAAGAAATCAGCGCCCCTCATCCGTTTGTATGTTTGCGGATTTCTTCGATTACGCTTGTGGCCTGTCATGTTGGGACTCTTTTTGTCAGGGCTGTTGCCATTATTTCCACAGTTTGAACATCTGCATATCGTCGTACAATTTGCTCCAATGCGTAAGCATGGACATCTTGACCTCCTTTGACTTTCGTCACGGCATACAACGATCTCCTTACCCTTTGTCATTGATCCACAGGTGCAACCTCTTCGCTGATTGGATAGCATTTCAGTCTTTACTTGGGAGACATTGTTACAATTTACGCACCGACAAAGTCGGCTACAGGTGTTCCCTTTCCTCAAACAGGAACACTTTGACTTTAAAGATTCCACACATGATGATATATTTACCACCCCACGAGATTTAGCCATGAGTCCACAGGAGCAACCCTTCTTGCTAGCCACGTTCTGTGTCGCTTCCGGGAACACCAACTCTGTAGTAATATTTACAAAAGAAGCAATGAAAAGAAAAGTGTTATCATAGGCACTTGAAATGGGAGAAATGAGATACTCCAGTGTGAAAGAGCTTTGCTCGAAGGCTTTGGAACCTTGCAGTAATTATTATCAAGAGAAGATGAGGAGAGGAGAGGATACATCCGCCATACATGAGGGTCTCTTGAAATGATATTTTTTCAATCTAAATTTCGCCTGTGGTCATGATGCGCCGCTATTTTAAAGAATACACCCGACTGATTAGTTGCAATTTCTGCACTAAAATTCATACCAAAATAACTTTCGCAGCATGCCGCTAAGCTTAAAATAGATTCAAAAAGTCAATGAGCATGGGGATGTGTTCTCTTCCCTCGACCTCCCTTGTTATTGTGTATACCCATATTATGGCCTTAGTAGCTGATAATAAGGACTTAATTTCGCCACAACCGTAACGTATTACTGACACATAGCTGCAGTCAATCAATCTCAGGCAAGACTATTCATTTAAAAAAGCCATGATTGTATTCATAATATATACTGAACTGAATGAGCTTGTCTACTTGGTGCTTGAACTACAACCTGAGGCGTACAACTATGAGTCAGCATCAACCAGAATCAATTTTAATGCTCCAATACCAGCCTCGTGCACATACACTGTGCAACAGTTAGACGTCACTGTCAACAACTAGAAACCATTCTTGGCATTTCTCATCAGCGAAACTTTCATTAAATTGCTCTCCCTCCCTAAGAAACTTTTCAAATTCCCACCTTGGGGGCTCGGGGAGGTGGGGGAAGGATACACGATAGACTTTGGGTACAGCAATGTACGGGAAGAAAACGTAACCATAGATCCCATTGTGGGTTTTCCCAAACTTGGCCACATAAGGAATTTATCCCTGGGGCAAAAATAAGGCTCTCTTTCTTAGACTAGTAATCATTAGCAAATCTAACTAACCTTGCGTGGCATCGTAGTGCCCAGGTCCAGAATGGTTGTAAGCTATGAAAATAGCACTTTTATTGCAGATAGTTGACGGAATAAATGGTATACATGGTGCACCAGGAATGGAGGTTATCACAACTATCGAGGTATGGAGAAGATTGCTGCAAGCAAGGACACAAAGATCTCCCAGTGAACTGTTGAACCATCCTGATTCTGAGAATTTAGATAATTCGTCATTGATGTCAAAATCTACCCAGTTGCTGTAGTTTTCAATATGTTCCTTAATTTCCTGGCAAAACAGAGATCTTAAAAGATTGGTATCTTCATCCAAAGAGTTCTTAAAGCCTATGTTGTCAATGAAAACACGAAAGTCGGAGTTATTCGCGTTGTCTTTGCAGATAAGCACTTTGTGTATTCCCTTAACTATGCTGCTGAAGCAGCAATCTCCATTTCCTGGCACAGAATCCACTTCGAGGCCAAATGACGCTAAATTTCTTTCGAGGCATTCCGTGTTCAAGTCAGTTCTTACTCTACAGTTGCTTTTTCTCTTGCATTGTCAGTTCAAATAACGTTGATCAAACACCTTTTGTTGGAAAGGGGAAATTCATAGATGTTGAAGTCGCGAGTGATTCGCATGTTGTCGATGGAAGAGAAGACCTCTTTTAAATGAATAGCGCGACTGATCACAAGAGCCAAGACAGAATTATTTTTCAAATCGGAAATTTCAACTAAATCTTTTGTTTTTTTGTCAGGCAATGTTACGTTTGACAAATTGCCGGCAGGTGATATATTGCTTCCACGGGTCACGGTGGGAGGAAGTTCCCGACTGGAAGTCGCGCAATTAAACACCAATTCACTGTTTATGGTTACGTGAGTTTTGTTTTTGCTGTGCACCTCTATTGGAACTACGGGGATGACTCGAGCATTGGAGACGTGTTTCCTTGCCCCTGGGTTTCTTTTACAGCTCCAGACATAAAGAACGATTGAAAACACAGCAACAGCTAGTTCTGGTGAAAGCGTAGAGGCACCTCCAAGAAGTGATTGCTTCAGCGTTTTGTAGAGTCTCTCGTTCTTCTGTGTGCCCACTCCCGCTGGAATTCCTGAACAGCAGCCTTTCCTCATATGTTTCCTCAGGTTTGTTATAGAGTCCAGAGATGCAGCAGACAAAAGAGATTCCCATTTATTTAAAAACATCTCCAAGTTGCTTTCAACTGTTTCATGATCAGGAGTTTCCGTTTCCCGTTCAAATCCGGTATCTCCATTCGCACGAAAGATCAACCCAAATTCCTTCGAAAGCTGTTGAGATATTGCCAATCCTTTCTTAAGGGTCTTAACGAAGCGTTGACAGGCGTGGTATAGATCAAGATTTACAACCGTGTCTGGAAATATTGACAGGTATGAAGCTCTCACGGAGCAACAATCATCAACGACGACCATTTTAAGCGTCTTTCCCCCAGCCGCGAGTCTATTCTTAAGCTATTGAAGGACATCTTTTATTTCACGGAAAGAAGTATTCTTTGTCAATCTCCACGTGACGACCTCTCCATTCTCATTTAGGCCAATAAATAGGTTTTCAAAGTGATTCACAAATACTGAATCTTCACTTCTTGTTACGCCAATGCTCTTGCTTACTTTGAAGGTGTGGTCACAAGTGAGTATAGAGCAAGGCGTTCTCAGCATTTCATCCTGAATTATATGGCGTATATTGTCATAATATGCGAGGAAAATATGCATTAATTGGTCGTTGCTTGGAGTAGCATATAGAGGACTTGTATAAAATTTGTTTACGTCAACTGAATCACAATCATGAGATTGACATAGCAAGAACTTTCTAAAGTGCATTGACCCTATGTCTTCAGTTAACTCAGGAAAATTTTGTCCTCTGCTAATGTGAACGACCAAGTAATCCACCAATTCTTGAGAACAGGCGGTTCGGTAGCAAAGCTTGAAAGGAAACCTGTTCTGTTCCATGTAGACAAAGGGCGAAAGAGGGATAAAGAGAAAAGTACTAGAAGAAACCAATAAATCAAGAGGCGTTGAAGTCTTAGGAGAAATTTCTACATAATCCTAGAAGAAATCTGATACACTCTCCTATCTAATATATAATATCTATTGCCCGGCCTTGTATATTTTGTAACCATTTATTAACATTTTTGTGCAATTCATTCGTTCGTTTGTTCTTTTGCTGGCCATATCGCCTTAAAAAGTTGTCAAGACATTTTCAATTTACACTGTAGCGTTTCACGCAATCAACGTGACCTTGGTACTTCCTGTCGTCGAACATGCTTGAGCTCAAAGCTATTTGCAAATTACAGGAAAGATTTTACATTTTGGCAGCGCTACCGTGAAAAGTTGCAAAGAGGCTGCGCGTTACCTCACTTCAACAGCAATTAGTCGCATTTGTAAAGGCAGAACCATACCCAACGCCGATATAATTAGGAAAGTGCAAATCATCACTGTTGATTCGTGGAAATCCTGTACATAAAACCTTTAGTTTTGAAAAGTTACGGCTGTCCATAAAAGATGCAACAACCCTCCAAAACAATGAAAGAAATGAAATTAAATGACATACACATCTAGTAATAAAACCTGCTTCTCCCCGCCCCTCCCCCCCCCCCCCCAAAAAAAAGTTAAATGTTCCTTTTTTCCTCTTCAGCGAAATGTGACGCGTGAGTATTTTTGCAAAATAAGCAATAAACACAAGCACAAAGTTAACAAGTAAATAAAAGTTTGGGAATGACTGTCTTTTCTCCTGTAAACTTTCTAGGGAGCTTCAAACTTTACCAACATTTGTCCAAGGACAACAACTAATAACGTCTTATTAAGCATGTCGAAAGCATTTATAATGTCGGAAACAAGATAATTGGTATTGATTAAGGTAATGTTTATGTAATGATAGTGATATATCTGCCCGGAAATCGAGCGTATCTATCTATCTGCTTCGATTATTAAGTTTGTTTATCTTTTGTCCCGAAGATCTTTATAGGCAATAGCCAATCAGCTTACGTTTGATCAATGTATGTCTATAAGATAAGAGAACAATGGGTTGTAGTTTAGTCAGTCAGAGACATGAACTTATGGTGTACGCCATCGGAGAAATTGTAAAGGAATAGAGGAAAGCGACAGTGTGGGTTCCTTAGGTATTCCCCGTAACAAAAACCTAAGTTTTCGGGTGCTTAGTATAATTGCTTTTGAACCAAAACGGTTATCGACACTGGGCATCAGCTTTGACCATAGATCGTGGGCATTTAAGCCATTGCTTACCCCCACCCCCCTCCTCCTCAACAAGATTCAAGATTCAAGAGTTGAAGCCAGATCGCGAGCCCAAAAAAATATTCCAAGAAGAAATTTATTATGTTCACCTCCACCCACACACGCAGAGACGGATTTCTAAGTTTTGCCACTACTTAAAATTTTATTGACATCATTCATTCAACAGAAAATATGGCCATTACCAAAGGAACTACGCCCGGAAAATAACACCTTTTTGTAGTGGGATAATAAATCTCTTATTCGATGGTCTAACATATAAGGCCATTTTCTCCGTTGAGCATTGTCCGACCGACCCAAAAAAAAAAGGGTAACGGTGTTTTAAAACCATGTTAATGTTGCATAGGAGTTTCGGGGGTTGATCCTTTTTCCCACGCTGTCTTAAGTTTGCAACAACATCCACCAACTTTTCAGCCATATTCATTTTGGGTTCACGTCTTGTTTGTTTTCCGGGCTCCACAGCTATGATGCTGGGGTAGCGGGACTCCGATTCCGAGACTGCTCAAGAAACGCATTTGACGCTGAAAAAAGAAAAAAGGAGGATGGGCTAATACTCGCGGACATTTTGCTCGCTGCTCGCAAAATGCTTTGCAACTCTCAAAATATCCGCGCGTATTATATGTTAAACCATCGAATAAGGTGTATTTATCACGCCGTCTGAAAAACAACAAAATATACCAGCAATAGCTCGAGAACGAGCAAGAGTAGAATCTTCTCTCAATGCAGCAAAGCACAAGGAATAAATCTGGGAACAAACAAAAATAAGATACGAGAATGCGTTGATCGAGCCGTGTCTCCAAAGCTGCGATTGCTAATTCTGCTGTCGTACTTATCATCATCTGCAGAATAGCGCACGATTGCAAATTTGTTTGGTGTATCTCCACCTTTTGTTTGCACTTGTGTTAAAGAAGTGTCTGCTGCAATTGTCAACAAACTGAAGTCGCGGTTTATCACGTTACCTAAAGGAGAATATTTTAAAGAAGTCATGCGCATTTACAAAGACAGATGGGGATTTCCAATGTGTGCTGATACGATAGACGGTACTCATATTCTTGTAATTGCCCCACCGACCGACCATGACGACTTCGTGGATCGCAAAGGCTACCACATCATTCTTATGCAAACAGTTGTTGACTATGAAATGATATATGAAATGAATCATCTGGTGAACTGCGGATGTGAAATCAAGTGCAACTATGATCCTCGCAGTTATGAACGCAATTTTAGCAATTGCGTAGGGATGAGCGCGCATGGCTGTGCATGAATATAAATGGGTATCCATGGGTATAAATGGCTTAAGGCTTTACGTGAATATACATGATATACATAAGCATGCATAGATATACATGGCTGTACAAAGATATACGTGGCTGTACATGGACAGAAAAGGATATACATGGGTATACATCGGTATACATGGATATACATAGGCATATATGGGTGTACATGGCTGTACATGGATATACATGGATGTACACGGATAAAAATGGCTGTACATGGATATACAGAGCTGTACATTGTTATACATGGATGTACATGGATAGACATGGGTATACATCGATATACATGGCTGTACATGGATATACATGGCTTTACATGGATATACATGGGTATACATGAGTATACATGGATATATATATGAATACATGGACATACATGACTATACGTGGGCATACAAGGATATACATGGCCATACATGGATATAAATGGGTATACGTGGATATACATGGGTATACTTGGATATACATGGATATACATGGATATACATAGGATACATGGATATACATAGGTATACATTGATATACCTGTCTGTACATGGATATACATGGCTGTAAATAGGTATACATAGGTAAACATGGGTATAAATGGGTGTGCATTGATATACATAGGACATACATGGGTTTACATGGACATACATGGGTATACATGGGTATACATGGCTGTACATGGATATACATGATAATACATGGATATACATGGCTTTATATGGATATACATGGCTGTACATGGCTATACGTGGATATACATGGATATACATGTGTATACATGGACGTACATGGCTATACGAGGGTATACATGGATATACATGGCCATGCATGGCCATACATGGACATACATGGATATAAATTGGCATATGTGGATATATATGGGTATACATGGAGATACACGGATATACAAGGGTATACATGATTATTCATTAGTATACATGGATACTTATGAGTATACATAGATATACATGGGTATACAAAGGGAAACATGGATATACACGGCTGTACATGGATATACACGATAATATATCGGTATACATAGGTATACATGGACATACATAGCTGTATATGGATATTCATGGATATACACGGGTGTACATGGATATACATGGATATACATGGCTGTACATGGATATACATGGACATACATGGCTCTACATGGGCATACATGGGTATACATTCGTATACATGGAAATACATGGCTGTACATGGATATACATTAAAATACAAGGATATACTAGGCTATACATGGATATACATGGGTATAAATAGAGATGCATGGGTATACATGGATATACATGGCTGTACATGGATATACATAGATATACATGGCTGAACATGGGTATACATGGAAGCACATGGGTATGCATGGATATACATGGATATACATGGGTATATATGGATACACATAGGCATACATGGATATACATGGATATACATGGGTATATATGGATACACATAGGCATACATGGATATACATGGCTGTGCATTGATATGCATAGGTATACATGGAGATACATGGCTGTACATGGATATACAAGGATATACATGGCTGTACATGGATATACATGATAATACATGAATATACACGGGTATACATGGATATGCATGGGCATACATGGATATACACGGGTGTACATGGATATACATGGATATACATGGCTGTACATGGATATACATGGATATACATGGCTGTACATGGATATACACGATAATACATGGGTATACATAGGTATACATGGATATACACGGGTGTACATGGATATACATGGATATACATGGCTGTACATGGATATACATGGATATACATGGCTGTACATGGATATACATGATAATACATGAATATACACGGGTATACATGGATATGCATGGGCATACATGGATCTACATGGTTGTACATGGATATACATGCCTGTATGTGGGTATGCACGGGTATACATGGATATACATGGCTGTACATGGATATACACGATAATACATGGGTATACATAGGTATATATGGATACACATAGGCATACATGGATATACATGGATATACATGGGTATATATGGATACACATAGGCATACATGGATATACATGGCTGTGCATTGATATGCATAGGTATACATGGAGATACATGGCTGTACATGGATATACAAGGATATACATGGCTGTACATGGATATACATGGTAATACATGAATATACACGGGTATACATGGATATGCATGGACATACATGGATATACACGGGTGTACATGGATATACATGGATATACATGGCTGTACATGGATATACATGGATATACATGGCTGTACATGGATATACACGATAATACATGGGTATACATAGGTATACATGGATATACACGGGTGTACATGGATATACATGGATATACATTGCTGTACATGGATATACATGGATATACATGGCTGTACATGGATATACATGATAATACATGAATATACACGGGTATACATGGATATGCATGGGCATACATGGATCTACATGGTTGTACATGGATATACATGCCTGTATGTGGGTATGCACGGGTATACATGGATATACATGGCTGTACATGGATATACACGATAATACATGGGTATACATAGGTATACATGGATATACACGGGTGTACATGGATATACATGGATATACATGGCTGTACATGGATATACATGGATATACATGGCTGTACATGGATATACACGATAATACATGGGTATACATAGGTATACATGGATATACACGGGTGTACATGGATATACATGGGTATACATGGCTGTACATGGATATACATGGATATGCATGGCTGTACATGGATATACATGATAATACATGAATATACACGGGTATACATGGATATGCATGGGCATACATGGATCTACATGGTTGTACATGGATATACATGCCTGTATGTGGGTATGCACGGGTATACATGGATATACATGGCTGTACATGGATATACACGATAATACATGGGTATACATAGGTATACATGGATATACACGGGTGTACATGGATATACATGGATATACATGGCTGTACATGGATATACATGGATATACATGGCTGTACATGGATATATATGGATATACATGGCTGTACATGGGCATACATGGATATACATTCGTATACATGGAAATACATGGCTGTACATGGATATACGTGGATATACATTATAATACAAGGATATACAAGGTTACACATGGATATACATGGGTATACATAGAGATACATGAATATGATTGGGTATACATGGACATACATGGGTATACATGGATATACAAGGTTATACATGGATATAAATGGGTATACATGGCGATACATGGGCATACATGGATATACATGGCTGTACATGGATATACATGGCTGAACATGGGTATATTTGGAAATACATGGCTGTACATGGATATACATGGATATACATGGATATACATGGATATACATGGCTATACATGGTTATACATGGGTATACATGTGTATAAATAGACATACATGGGAATACATGGATATACATGGAAATACATGGGTATACAGAGAGATATATGGGCATAGGTGGATATACATGTATATACTTTGCTATAGGTGCCTATAGATGCTGATATACCTCTTTTATATAATTTATGCGCTCTATGATACACTTTAATAACCCTACTTAAAGTACATACCCATGCTTCATCCTTACATTATATAACAAATAAAGATGTTTACTTCATGTACAGTGGAACTAAACCTTACTGCTAAATTATATGTTTTTGTTGTCAAAAGTGTTACGTATTCAACATGTAGTGAGTGATCTCAACGTTTTTGTTCCTTTTTTTCATTTATCTGGGCTGCAGAATTTCTGCGGCATCTCGTAATTTTGGGGGTTTTAAAATATCTGTGGCTCTTTAATTTATGGGACTACAGAATATCTGCAAAGTGCTAGGGAAGGTGCAGGATTCCTTTTCCTACTTTGGAAGAAAAAGGGAAGTGCAAAATGCCTGCATCACCTATAAATCATCTTAGAAACCAATGTACTCCCGGACTCCTGATCAACAATTTGGTTAGCAAAGGTAGTTTAGTTTAGTTTATTGAGATTCGTCACAAGAAAATATATATACATAACATATAATATAAGAAGAAAAGAAACATAACAATACTATGACGTGACCGGAGAGACGAACAGGGCAGAGCCCCAATTGCAACGTATCCCCTAGGCTCAAAAAAATTGAATTAGACTTTCATACTACGTAAAGATAGCAGAGTAACAATAACTCTCAAAAAAGAAACGACAGTTTTCAATTTACAAAACATGTTTCGACATACTCATGTCATCTTCAGTTGCAAATGAGCTTTTTCAATGGTTGTACATTTGAATTTATATTAAGGTACGTTACAAAATTACGTGTCAGAACTTGCGTACAATTTGAATATGAAGTGTGAAATGCGCAGAAAACAAAAATAGCGCAAATAGCAATAAAATAAAAGACAAAAGAGCAACGTAATTAAAAAGAAAGAGACAAATCTAAATGCCTCAACAGCTGATTAAGAATGGGATTTTCCCACGTAATGTGCAATGCCTCTTTGATCTTAATTTGGAATTTTGAGGCGGCAGAATCTTTCACGATCTTAGATTCTGCTGCCTCAAAATTCCAAATTAAGATCAAAGAGGCATTGCACATTAAGTGGGAAAATCCCATTCTTATTATATTTCTCAGATAGTACGCGCGCTGTAATTGGCTAAATTAGCGGGACGTATTCTACAGTACGGCCCGCTGTACAGCCCGCTAAATTTAAAATTTCGATAAAACATCATCTAGCGAGTTTTTCATGTCATTTCTGTTGCATAAACTTGTACTGAAAAATGTTTGAATCTTGCAAGCAACTATTTCAAACTTAACAGCCAAG
>OX421455.1:26621351-26626351 GCA_949126865.1 Montipora capitata | reverse complement strand
GTTCTGGTGCAGTTCAAATACACTCGCAATACTTTAATATTTTAATTGGTAGTTATATATTTTCACGCCACTTTAAATTTTAGATGAAATGACACCGTACCATTGCTAAGCACTCTCATTTTGACCCGCGAGAGTGCAAATGCATACCCCACCGAGGAAATAAATTAATGTTTTTGAGGAATATTTTAGGTTGATTCGCGGTGTACGCCGTATTTTGGAAAGGCTTCGTTCCTTTCATGATTTATCCAAAGAAGATTACGCATTGACGCTTCAAAGGGAGTAATCTACACAGCGCCGATTGGTTCCTACGTAACCCGTCCGTGATTTCGAGATGACAGTTACTTAACAGAGTGAAAGGAATGTGTGGCTCGTTTTAGCAAAACGCTCGTAGAGAAGGAACGCGTGATGAAGCCCTACGAGTGTCTGCGTGGGAGGCTACATATATTTTAAAGCAGCTCAAAGCATAGCCTGCGTTGCAGCCGGATGCGTCACGAAATCCCGGTATAGTCCGGACTATACCGGCGGTTTTGTCTGTCTGTGACGCAGGCTACTCAAAGCACGGATCAAAAAAAAACAAGGAAAGGAAAGGAAAGGAAAGGAACTTTATTTAAGTGTCTAGTTTAGCTGCATGGAGCACTAATTGGGTAAAGTGAAATTAACAATTAACAAAACAAGTCAAATCAAACATCACACACATCAAACTGTTCCGGGTACATCTTTCAGGGATATGTTACAGCGATATGTTGCAGCGACGTGTCCCGTGAAGTTCAACTTGTTAAATTTTATGGGACACGTCGCGGGGACAAAATCAATCCCAGATTGGGGTTGCACAATTTAATAAAAGTATCGGTTCACACGAGTGGACATGTCGCTGCAACATATCCCTGAAACATGTACCCTCAACTTTTTCATTTGTTTGCACATGTTGTGATTTTGTCCTTGCTACATGTCCCCGCTACACGTCCTTGCTACCTGTCTCCTCGGTGTGTACTACACAGGTTTTTTTGTCGCTGCAACATGTCGCTGCAACATGTCGCTGCAGCATGTCCCTGCAACATGACCCCTTGTGTCTGCCCCACTTTACTTAACAAAGGGAAAGGAATGGGAGGCTCGTTTCAGCAGACGCTCGTGAGAAACGCGTGACGAAGCCCTAAGGGTGTCTGCGTGGGAGGCTACATATATTGCAAAGGTGCTCAAAGCACGGATCACAAAAGGCAAGGTGCCATAACCGTTCAGTTAGTCCACAATGCGGCTGTCTACAGTTACTCTTTTTCTTTCCTTTGCAATTTTGCTGATGGTGCTATCCATCGTTGCCAGACGCAGCGGCGGTCGCCGATATAGTTCAGGTCGCTCTTCCTCCGGTTCCAAAAGTTCCAAACCCACAATCACAAAGAATACACCAATCAAAGCCACGACGTTTCGTTCTCCTGTAATCCGCAGTCAAACCAAAGTTGGTTCCAAAAGAGACACGTTCAAGAATGTAGTGGCCGGCTACATTCTGTACCGCTATACTGTGAGCAACGCTCCTGTGTATAGCAGCGGCTATCCAATGTACCGCTGCTACGTTACCGTCCCAAAGAAACGAGCTGTCAGGATCACCTCTGAAGAACGGAGGTTGTCGAGTTCTAGCGGCAGTCCATGTATCGAAGCACCTTCTTCGCAGACGTTCTTGCTTGAAGATGATATCGATCAACATCGCATTTCCTTGACTACCAACGTCACTTATAAAAAGACTGGAGTAACGAAGACTTACCACACTGACACGGTTTCTCTCGAAGACATCTTGGAACAAGATTTTGAAGTAAAGACTCTTTCTACATACAGAATCATAATTGTGCCAGGAACGTCGTGTAATCAAGTTGTGGAGACCATCCAAGGCACAATGATTACTTTGTACGAAACAAACCCCAACAAGGCAAGCTCTCGTTACACGGATGTGGCCCCTACCGTCTTGCTTGCAGCGGTGGTTGCACTGTTCGGGGTTTTGGATGTCCCCAGTGTTTTGACCAGTTTTTAGGTTTGAGCTGTTCCAGATCAAGTTTCTCTTCGATGTACCTGAGTGATGCAAGTATTTCGGTGTCTGACACTTGCTGCTTATCAGCGCTATTTGAAATGGGTGCTTAGACTAATGTCTTAAAGCAGTACTAATAATTCTATTTGTCACCTCTATTTGTAGGCAGTATGCAGTTGTCATACACCTAAAGCATTTTTGTGACTGATTCGTTATCCCAAGTTTTTTCTTACTTACTGAACATTTATCGTCTTTATCATGACACGCAACTTGAAAATGTACATTAGGAACTTCCAGTGATGTTGCCGAATTTCGAAAGAAGTTTGGATGAAATTGTTCAAGGTCTGGACAAAAGTCAGACAAAGTTTATATTTGCTCAAAATAGACTTGCAAGTAGATACAGTTTTGTAAAACAAATTAACGTTTATTTGCACAAGTTATTTAATGGCGCAATGCATCGAAAATAACCTCAGTCGTTAGCTTCGCTTTCATGTGAGTTTTCAGACATCTTGAGTAGGTAATAGCATAATTAATGCAACGAGACGGTTACGAGACTCGACAAGTTCCTTTGAGTCATGTTTTTGTCCCTATTTTTGGCCTTGACCCTACACACAACACGCCTTTTCTCGATAAGATAATCAATAAAATCCTTCGATTAAATTTTGCGCAACTAATTTGCAAACCCGTGCGAAACGAAAACAAAAGTTTGTGCAATCACGGTCAATTATAAACATCGATTAACTATGGTAATAGGTTATCATTCAGTTCCCGTGTGCCTTCATCAATATAAACGCATTTGTATCGGAAAATTAAATTAAATATTGAAGTGCCTAGAATGTCATTCCTCCAAAGAATCAATGTTTTGAACTCACTGCGTCCGTAGGTTCTAAAACATGGATCACCACAGGGGGCCCACACAATCGGATGTGTAGCCGATTGTTATTTTATAGTAAATGTACTAGATTTACCGTTTGCCTCACCTATAGCGATATATTGCTAACTATGTATATAAATCAATGAAAAATAAACGTTGAATTACCTTAGCTGTGGTATATAGTCGTCCTTTTTCCTCAAAAAGATGACTATATTCCACAGCTAAGATAATTCAACGTTTATTTATCATTGATTTATATAAATAGTTAGCGATATATCGTTATAGGTGAGGCAAACGGTAAATCTAGTACATTTATTATAAATTAACAATCGGCTACACATCCGATTGTGTGGGTCCCCTGTGAAATCACCTAAAAACTGAACTTGCGTTTCTATGTCATTGGACGTAAACGGGTAAGAATAAGTCTCTTTTAATACGGCCTGTTTTTGAGGAAGCCCCACAAACCACATAACATTGGAAAGCTTATGAAATGTTGGATTCTACTTTGCATCTCTTTTAAGCTAGTAGACACCAAATAGGCCATTTTCGAAATATCAAATATTCAGCTTGATAGCGAGGCAGTGAGGACAGAAACAATAGAAACACGTTGGAATGAATGTGAAAAATATTTACATATCAACCACTTTAATTCCATTGTCTTTGTCCTCACTGCCTCACTATCAAGCTGATTTTTAATATATCGAAAAAGGTCTATTGACAGACTGACATGTTGAATATCACCGTGACAAACGCTGCATACAAGACGCAAAATAACTATGAAGAGTTAATCAAAGACTTACCAAAAAGCACCCTACTCTAAAGACTGTTCCGATATTCAAATTTTTTGTGGGAAAAAGCTACTTGTTATTTTTAGAAAAGATGGTGCTCTCTTAGGAAACACCAGGGCATCCAACTATAACGTGTTCAGGTAAGTCAAACCGTTTTAAGAATTTCGCTTCTACGTTGCCAAACAGCTATAGATTTCTTTACTAAAACATCACCTAAAAGATTCGCAACCAGGAAAAAGTAGTCTCTTACGCTCTCGGAAGGGATATTTTTGCAACTTTTTAGCACTTAAAAAGGTCACCTGGCCTAGCAATTATACCACTCAGAGGGCCTGCTCGCAGGCTCTTCATCATTCCGAACAGATCAAATTCATTTAGGTGACAAAAACACCTCTTTAGACAGTCTTTGTACAATACAAGGAGCCTAAAAATGTCTTTCAAAGGGCTTTTGCCTTAATTTTCTCCTTGGGTGCCCTTGAAACAATGTGTACCAGTTCTAGAATATTCCGAGATCAAGTTGATAAGCGGCAGTTGCACGAAAATACGAAGTCTTTCCATTTTTACTTTCCCAGTGTTTTTAGTATAATTAAACTCGGTTAAAATTGCCAGCTGTGTTTTGCGGAGTCTCTAAAGATTTTCAAGGTTATGGGCCCAGTCGAACAAGCGTGAAGAAAAGAATTTACGTCGTCGCATCGCTACTGAAATATTCAAAGTTCATGGAACCAGACGCTTCAGTACTCAAGTAAACTAAGCTTTTATTTTATCACTCCATCAAGAACAGCGCTTCTGCTTACCTAGATTCAACACGATAAAATCTCTTAAGAAGTACTGTCGTAAAATTCCGGACCAAAAAATATGAAGGCACTGAGTGGAGTTTACATCCCATTGTTTTTGATTGGCTTTGCCAGTCATCATTTACGCCAGATATTGATTTCTTTGTATCCCGGCTTAATGCTAAGCTATCTTGTTTCTAGTACTGGCTTCCAGACCCAGCCGCTTTCGCGTGTGATGCATTCTCACTATGTTGGAGAGATTTAAATGGTTACGCATTTCCGCCTTTTTGCCTCATTCCCAGGGTACTTGTACATGCAAAGAGAGACAAACCAAGACGTATTCCATTGGTTGCCCCAGCTTGGCCCTCCCGGCAGTCCTGGTATCCAACACTTCTAGAGATGTCGGTGGATCGCCCGATCTTGTTGCTCAGGTGGCCCAACCTTCAACTCCACCCCCTGAGGGGCAAACTTCAGCTAGCCGCTCGGATCTCATCCGATGAAAGCTCACAGATAGAGGCGTTTCATTTGGGTCTGCTCAAGTCATTTGTAGATCTTGG
>OX421455.1:26613851-26616351 GCA_949126865.1 Montipora capitata | reverse complement strand
AAGTAAAGACTCTTTCTAAATACAGAATCATAATTGTGCCAGGAACGTCGTGTAATCAAGTTGAGGAGACCATCCAAGGCACAATGATTACTTTGTACGAAACAAACCCCAACAAGGCTAGTTTTCGTTACACAAATGTGGCCCCTACCGTCTTGCTAACAACGGTAGTTGCACTGTTCGGGGTTTTCGATGTCCCCATTGTTTTGACCACTTTTTAGGTTTGAGCCGTTTCAGATCAAGTTTGTCTTTGATGTACCTGAGTGATGCAAGTATTTCGGTCTGACACTTGCTGTTTATCAGCGGTTATCACTTTCACGCGCTTCGCAACGACTTTCTTGCATATTTCGAAAGTAAAATTTTGGTGGATGTCAATCAAATGTTTCCATGACGATACTCCTGTTCTCTTGGTGGCAGTTGAATTCGTCATGAAAACATTTGATTCACGTCCACCTAAATTTTATTTTCAAAAATGAAAAAAGTATTTGAGGGGCGCGTGTTACTGATAACCGCTGTAAAGCAGTACTATTTAGCACCGCTATTTGTTGGCAGTCTGCAGTTGTCATACACCTCAAGCATTTTTGTAACCGATTTGTTATCCCAAGTTTTTTCTTACTTACTACACATTTATCGTCTTTTTCGTGACATGCAACTTGAAAATGTGCATTAGGGTCTTCCAGTGATGTTACCGAATTTCGAAAGAAGTTGAATGAAATCGTCTGGACAAAACTCAGACACCGTTTATATTTGCTCAAAATTGACATGCGCGGAGATTCAGTTTTGTAAAACAAAGTAACGTGTTTTTGTACAAGTTATTTAATGGCGCAATGCATCGAAAGTAACTTCAGTCGTTAGCTTCGCTGTCATGTAATTTTTCAGACATTTTGAGTGGGTAATAGCGTAGCTAATGCATCGAGATGGTTATGAAACTCGACAAGTTCCTTTGTTTCATGTTTTTGTCCGTTTTGGCCTCGACCCTGCACAAAACACACCTTTTTTCGAGAAGATAGTCAATAAAATCCTTGGATTACATTATGCGCAACTAATTTGCAAACCCGTGCGAAACGAAAACAAAAGTTTGAGCAGTGTCACGGTAAATTCAACAATGATTGCGACAACATTGCTCTCGTTTTTGAAGGTTTTAAGGTTTGATAACCAATCCCTCGATTAACTATGGTAATAGGTTATCATTCAGTTCCAGTGTGCCTTCATCAATATAAACGCATTTGTAGCGGCAAAAATAAAATCAAAATTTGAAGTGCATAGAATGACATTCCTCCAAAGAATCAATATTTTGAACTCACTAACGTCTATGGGTTCTAAAACCTGGAATCACCTTAAACCACCTAAAACTGAATTTGCATTTCTACTTCATAGGACGGTTGACAAAAGCTGACAAACGACGTTTTCATCAAACCTTCGAGTCTGTTTAATTCGGCCTGTTTTTAAGGAAGCCCAACAAACCACATACCATTGGAAAGCTTATGAAATGTTGAATTCAAGGGAAAAGATTCTACTTTGCTTCTCATTTCAGCCGGTAAACGCCAAATTGACAGACTGACATATTGTTGAATAATTTATCCCCTTGACATACGCTGTATACGAGATGCAAAATAACTGTGTAGAGTTAACCAAAGACTCACCAAAAAAAAGCGGACTCTAAAGACTGTTCCGATATTCATATTTTTGTCCCGAAAAAACAACTTGTTATTTCTAGAAAAGGTCTTCCTCTCTTAAGAAACATCAGGCGCACCCCACAATAATCTTCGGTGAAATATGTGTTCGGGTGAGTCATGCAGCTATAGATTTCGCTACTAAAACATCACCTAAAAAAGTTGGCAATTCACCCGTAAAAAGGAGTCTCTTACGTTTTCGGAAAGGATATTTTTGGAACTTTTGGCACACAAAAAGGACACCTAGCAATTTCTGAAAGGAAGATATCATTCCCTAAAATTTTCGGACACTTCAATTTTCAGCTAAGATATCCGAACATATCAAATTCTTCTTGGTGATGAAAACATCTCTTTCGTCGACAGTCTTTGTACAATACAAGGAGCCTAGAAATATCTTTCAAAGGCTGTTGGCTTAAATTTGCTCCTTGGATGCCCTTGAAACTGGCATGATGCAAGGTTTACGAGTCATTGCCAGCTGTGTTTTGCGGAGTCTCTCAAGATTTTCAGTAGTAGGCCCAGCCAAACAAGCGTGAAGAAGAGAAATTACGTCGTCGCATCGCTACTGAAAAAGTTCATGGAACCAGACGCTTCAGTACTCACGTAAACTAAGCTTTTATCACTAAGCAGAAGGACTGTAATTCTTTTTGATGGACCTAGACTCAACAAGAAAAAACCCTTTAGAACTATTCTCCTAAGACTCAGAAATTGGTTGCCACAAACTACGTGTTGAAACAAGTGAGTACGACAGAATCCCTCAAAATGGTAATGAAATTGAGGACGAAACCCATCTCTTACTAAATTGTGAAAGATATTCTTCGATAAGAGACATA